>JALPQI010011899.1:0-36069 GCA_025490895.1 Thaumatotibia leucotreta
GTTGTATGTTACATTTTTTCATAGTACCGTGAAACTAAGTAGTCAACATTGCCCGCTTTTTTCGGAAATCCTAAAATATCTCAAAAAAATATATGAAACCTTGAAGTTTTTTCTGCTCAGCATGTGCACTGTGAACTGTGATCGTACGAATCGGCTCACATGAAGAAATAATTTTTAGATCATCATTTAGATCAGGTTTTTGTCGTTTTAAGGTGCGTGCAAACCAAAAGAGCATTCGCTGTTCTATCCCCCGCTCTACGAAATCAACCAATCACGTTTTGTGTAACGATCGAATTTCGTAGAGGGAGGTTAGAATAGCGAATGTTCTTTTGGTCTGAAAGCACCTATAGAAGGCGAGCAAAGTAATCTCGTTCTTGACCAACATTGCCCACCTCAATTTAGTGCTTAAAAATAGCTCGTATGACAATAATACTACGATCACAGAAGGTTTTTGGGCAATTCTACCAGTTCATGTTTATAACTCAGGGATAAGTATAAACAATTTTGAGTAAATTGGTTGGGCAATGTTACCTACCCGTTTTCGCTCTTTTTCATACAAGGTCTACTAACGCAATTCGCAAATGCTAGGGTTGTCACTTTTAAGTAGATATCTTAACTAAAGACGTTTAACTTTTGTTCAAAGTATTAATATACTAGTGAAGTAAAACAGTCCAAAATGTATTATTTGTTTTAATGCAATAATAATAAAACCGTTTTTTGAATGGGAATCAAGATAATATTATATTGATATAAATATCAGCCCACTAACGAAGCAGCAGACAACGAAACTGACAATTGAGAGTATAGTTATTGGTTCCGAACATTTTGTACACGTAAAATAAAATAACGGAGTTATAAAAACGTAATTTACTGAAAAAAACATTACCCACCGCTATTTTCATAAAGTGGTAAAACTTGAAAGTGACAACTGTAGGGTATTTTTCATGATGGGCAATGTTTTCAATGTCCGTTTGCTAAAGTACTGGATAAAATTGCCCAAAGCCATAACTTATTTTCTGATTAGCTTTTTCCAATAAAACTACTATCAATGTAATCTACTGTTGTCATTTTATTACAGGTCATGGGTTTTTTTTCATTGAATACCACCCTGTTTTGAGAAATTTATGTCTATATTTTGCCAAGATTTTGCCCGCCAAATAACCAACCTCACTCAAGAAGCTCTAGCAAACAACTGGATGAAGATAGACGCAAATGTCATACTTGGTGTTGCTTCTCACATAATCTATTTTATACTAAAAATAGTTAGGCCGCCATAAGAATATAATTTTTTTCTATAATAACCAATTTATTTAAAATTCAAGTTTTGGGCAATGTTTCCCCTGGAGACAAAGTGGGCTAATTTTACGGTAGTAATTCTATGTGTATTTAGCTATATTTTACTGAAACCTGTATCTTAATACCTATAGTCAACTAATAGTCTAAAATTCACGATATTACATGGTTCTATGTTCTATGTTGTGGTCATATAACTTACAAGGGCAATAAGGTTCTATGTTTGTTTGATTGATATTATTGTTATCATATATAAAATGTACTTAATATTTATAGTCATATACATTGAATTTAGGCTGTGTGGTGCGGCAGTAACAATATATTTGCCACCTACCAAGTTGGAGAACTTTTCCGATGGGTGTTATAAGAGTCGACTAAGGGACGGTACTACGCTGATCCAATTATTTGAGATGGAGGCAGGGCAGCAGCCTCATCATAATGGACACATTACTGCAATCACCAATCCGTTTGCCCAGCGTGGCTATTACGGGCATTATTTCATTTATGTCCTAGCTAATGTACCCATACGCATAAATAAAATAATAGAAGAGGCCCACGTCAAGACCACTGTTACTGTATTAGACTGATGATGTGATATTGAATTTGATAAGAAGGTATCCTTTTACCATTAAAGTGTATTTATCTCATAAAATCATCTATAGGTACTCATATCCATCAGTATAAGCATAATAATCTTATTATAACATCGATCGACCGATCTTTTTATTAGAGAAACGTAGCCTGCATGCATCGTGTCACTTATATAATGGTGTTTCATACTTAATCGCTCAAATCAAACTAATGAGGTGCCGTGTTCCACAGCCTTAGATACCATGGACCCTTTGATATTAAGACACCTGAATGGATGCCTTGGTATACCAGCATAGAAGAAAGTGGAAGATGCCATGCCAGAGGACCTAACCCGCGTATGTGCCAGCCATCCTGGAACCCTTTGATATAGCAAGAATCCTTTTCCCTTTGAGATAGCAGTGATGAGTATTTGTTGCGTTGCAACCTCAGTGCGCAAAAGTACTCGTTATCATCAGATCAGCTGCGGTCATATACTCATATGCTGACTCCAGCGGCAGCGGTGAAACGCTGGAATGTGGAAGACCAAGCTAACCACGAATAAATAAATATTAATATATATAGTCTTTTTCCTTTTTTAGTTTTAGTAGGTACACACGCCAACCCAGTTAACTCTATCAAAGATTTCGATTCTGGACCGTGTACGTGTTTCACTTAGTCGATTTGACCAAACTTTGATTCGAAATATAACGCTTATTTTCGAATAGTCATGTCAAATCTCAATAGTACTTTAGCACTACATACATATACAGGGTGGTCCAAACCTTGACGTCAAAAAATTTTTTTTAGATTCCTCACGTCATGAGCTATCAGAATATACCCCATGTATGTTAGCCGATTTTTTGTAGTTTTCGAGTTATGAATTTTTGAAAATTTTTTTTTGAGAAATTCTGAAATAAAGAAATTTATTCATAAAAAAGAAACATTTGGGTTTTTCAACTAGTTTCTTTTTGTAAAAGTATTACTAAAAATAAAGCATTTACTGACAAAAAAAACTAGCGTCCTCACTTTGATACAAGTAGGATAAAAAATACCAAATTCAAAATTTACGTTAAAAACGCATCAAAATAGCATTAATGTACGTAAATAAAAAAAATAAAACATATCTCAAGGATGTTTGGTAATCTAAAGACTGCCCTAGACCTTAAACCTTCGTAAAAGCAAAAAAAAAGTGATACTTAATGATGAGGATTTTTCGGAGTAGTCGGTCAAATAAACTTAAAAAGAAGCTTTAAATTTTTTATTTAAAAATAAAGTAAAATTTCGTCTGTTTTGTTGTTCTTATCAATAAACAAAGACAGAAAATACCACGAAAACTCAATTTGTGCAGATATTGAAGAATTTTTTTACTACTTAAAAATTTTAAGCTTTTTTAAGTTTATTTGACCGACTACTCCGAAAAATCCTCATCATTAAGTTTCACTTTTTTTTGCTTTTACGAAGGCTCAAAGTCTAGGGCGGTCTTTGGAATACGAAAATTCCTTCGGGTATGTTTTATTTTTTTATTTACGTACATTAATGCTATTTTGATGCGTTTTTAGCGTACAATTTTGAATTTGGTATTTTTTTAACCCACTTGTATCAAAGTGAGGACGCTAATTTTTTTGTCAGTAAATGCTTTATTTTTATTAATACTTTTGCAAAAAGAAACTAGTTAAAAACCCAAAAGTTTTTTTTTTATGAATAAATTTCTTCATTCCAGAATTCCTCAAAAAAAATTTTCAAAAATTCATAACTCGAAAACTACAAAAAATCGGCTAACATACATGGGGTATATTCTGAAAGCTTATGACGTGAGGAATCTAAAAAAAAAATGTTGACGTCAAGGTTTGGACCACCCTGTATATATATATATATATATATGTATATGTATGTGAGAGAAAGCGTTATTCTTCGAATAAAAGTTTGGTGAAACGCAGCCTTAGTTTTATTTTCAGTGACGTCTCAATTGTTTTTTCTTAAAATCTTGAATTGGTCCCGATCTGTCTTTGTCACCCATTCTTGAATCGTCATTTTAACTGGGGTCAACTATATCAACTTTGGTAATTTGTTGTATTGTTTATTTCATATTGCTCATTTAAGCCTTCGTCAACATCTTCTTTGGGTGTGTTGCTCTAACTACTATCTTGCTATACTATATGCTAACTATAAAAAAATAGTGACACAATCAGAACGGCATCAATTTAAGAACTTGACATACGACGACTGAGAGTACAGTTCGTGAAATATAAATTGGTAACTTTCTACCTACATTATAGTAAAAATAAACGTTCAATTTATATTTCTCGAACTATACTGTACGCTTAGCACATGATTGCTATGTCAGTATGTTATCGCTACATGTATAGATTTTCTATCTTTTACCAACAATATGAATAAAAGGGAGATGGATAATCTATCTCGCGGCGACATATTGTCGCACTGATCCTGTGCTAAGTTTACTGAGACGAACCATGACGATACCGCTGTCAATACAACTTTTACCTCATCATAACACTAACCTTTTCAATGCCACGGCAAAAACAGCAGCTGTCACTCCATCCACGCCACCAAAGTGTCACAAAGGAATTTGTCAAAAACTATAAGCAAGTGCGACTAGGTCTCTATTGATCTGTGACTTGTATATCGGTCTTTGGCGTTGAAACAGTGTTACCAACATAACCGTTATCGCCGTCCACAAGGTTTCAATTAGATTGAACAATGACTGATATATTGGTAGGTACTGATTAACAAGAGAGTTTCAACGCCAAAGACTATTTGTAAGTCACCATCCACAAAATAATATGTAACTATGCACGTGCGTAAAGTTCAAATTTAGCTTTTATAGTTATACGTGGCGTTGAAAAGGTTGAAGCAAGTCACCAGTCTCACGACTCACCAGTCAGCTATTTGGAATATAGTTGATTTTTGTGGTAAAACATGTTAGTTTATTAGTGTCTGCAAATGACTTTGCATTTATTCGTAACTCTTACACGCATCCAGTCCAATTGCCTTATTCATAAAACATCAAGACACATTAGTTAACTGTGTTGGCGATGAAATGATTATATGAACAGGCTGTGTAGCCAATATGCCAATCGCTAACATTCAGTCGCGAACGAAACTCAACTGTCTTCGTCACACCAATAAGAAAGAGTGACAGAGAGAAAACTACGATACACTACCTGCTCAGCGTAGCGTAGCGATTGGCACCAAAGAGAATAAAATCTTGGCACGTTAGCTAACATAGCTACGGACTCAGATCTATCGACCTCTTTTGAAAAGCAAGTTCAGTTTCTCAAAAGAGGTTGGTGACAGATTGCAAACTCTGAATTAACAAGCAACTCGCAGCTACGCGTCTTTTTTCAATTGTATAGATTAAAAAGAGAAGTGTGGCGGCAAGTTGATGTTAAACACAGATATGCTAGCCTTGCTATAGGAATTAACGTGACTGTAATCATAACATTACCTCCTGATAACAGTAGGTAAGGACATTTTTTCGCCGCCAATGAATTGATATAACTGATAAAATATATGTTCGTTTAACACTACGAAGCTGATACTTACTTTGTTGAGTTAGTTGTTTACATGCAATTTGTTGCTTGGCGTGTGTTGCTCGCTTTTATTTTTTGACGTGGCGGTGAAAAGGTGAACGAAAAGGTGCCACTTTGTCACTTAAATTGATGGCTTTTCCTTTTGACATAGGATTTAAAACAAATTGGCAGATTGTAGTGTATTGCGTCCTTTTTCCTTAACTACGTTCGGTTATGCGTTTAAATTTGGAACAGATTTTAAATTTCTAGTGGGTCTCTATTCCAGTATCCATAAATATTAAAATAGTAAACGACACGAAACGTCATTTCAATACGTTTTCCTTATACAAACCATACGACATTCAATCTCGATTAATCGGAGAATAGGCACCACATGTGATCGTCTATTTGTTCAAATCAATTTTGACAGGAAAACCACTATTATTCCGTTCCCAAGAACACTAAACGTAGCGTTCGCGGCCAAAAACGTTTGAAAGAACATTAACCGTAACGGAAACTTTATAAGAAGAACATGACATGACAGTTCATCTCTTACAACAGAATTACGAAAACCGTTATTATTCCGTTCGTTGAGAACAGAATCGGCCATTAAGCGTTCCGTCAAAGAACATTAAGAAGTATCGGTTAATGAGAACAAAAACTTTATGATTATGGTTTGGGGTTGACGTATGGTAACGGTTTGAAAATAATAACGGTTTCCGATCCCTGCACATACCTACTCTGGCAACTTCAAGAAAAATGCAAACAGGGAAAGTTACCCGCAGAGAATTGATTTTTTTTGCTGATAGGCAATTGAAACGTGCCAAGTCAGTTCCACACCTACTTCATCATCAGATCATCACTCATTTCGATATATTTGACACCATAGATAATATCAAGCGTTTTGCTCTTTGATTTTGTCACTGATCTAATGACAGGAAGTATTTGACACCTGTCTATTAAACGTGATGAGAGATATCCGCAACTTGTACTAATAGCTACAAAATTAGCAAATTAAATTGAACTAGCCGTCAATTTGCGACTACGGAAAAAATGTTAATACATTTATGAAACCACGCAAGCAAATAAATTACTTATATATTCGCTAATGCAACAAAAAATAACATGTGTACCTATAGACTAATTAAAAATTAAAATCAAATTACAGCCGTACATTAAAAAACAACAATTAGCCAAATAGCACTGGCTATTAATGCAATGCCACAATATCCAAATTAAAAAAGTCTAGTTCCAAATTCAAATGGAAGGCAAAGGCGTTTTTCCGACAAGTAAGTCGGACGTGAAATTTAAAGCTGACAACGGATTAGGCGCGTTTAAAAATTAATCTCCGCCGGGCCCGACTAGATTACGTGGTAACGGGACCCGGCAGAGTAGGCGGGCGGCTTAGAGCGGTTGGGAAGAAGTAGTGTTGATTCCCACGGTATTTTTGTTGAAACCGATCGTTTCAAGCGCCATATAGAGGCTTCGGTTATTATAATACGCACAACGGAACAAGGAAATCGATAATTTCGATGGAATGTCTTTCTAAAGTCTAAAAGTCTAAGATAGCAGTTTGAAATAAAATATTATCGATATCTTCGCTTGTTACAGCCAAGATAGCTACTGGTTTTCCTCTCTGAATCTCAAGATCCAAGTTATTTGGTTTCTCTTCTACATATAAAACTAATAGCCCTCCTCGAACTTCGATATTATTTTATTCTTTGTCACGAGAGAAACTTGCCCGAAACTTACGATTTTCGAAGTTTGCAGTAGGATTACAACCCTGTGGCTTTTATATCTCCTAGTTTTCGATTTCAGTGATTTTCTAATCAAATATTTCGTGAGTTTATTAAATGAGGAACAAATGAGTTGCTTATGTAATAGTAATAGTACATTACTATAGAGGACGGGAAACGAAGGGTTACAGGCCAAGTAGATATATCTGGCCGAAGGAACTGAGGCCAGATAGGAATACGCGGCCTGTAACCCTGTTTCTCACCGAGATTTGTATAGTGCTTTTCTGAAACTTGCCATGAAATAAAACTAACTGATTTCGCCGAACCATACTGTTTGATTTGTAAATAAACCAATAGTACAGTATCGTACAACATTAAAAAAAAATTCGCACCTAACTTTTTTTTTAAATCTGTTTGAGGTAGTCTTTTACCTGTTGGTATAGACATTATTAGTTCTTAGGTTATTTTTTTTTCTGTGGCTGAATGTCAAGACCTAGTGTCACAATTTGACGTTTCAAAACAAAAGACAGTTTGTTTGCAGTCCGAGGTGTGAAATAAATACATGAAATCTCTTTACATATCCTCTTAGCATATGACACCGGATACATAGTATTTCCGGGCTTAATTTAAAGTAAGTAACATCAACATTCCGTAGCAAGTTTGAGAAAATGTAAACTAATCAAGAGGCTGCTCATTTGGTGAATGAGAAATTGTAAAATACGTCATGAAATGGACGTCTCGCAATAAACCCGTTGTTATTTAAAAAAATATTAGTCTTAACTTAAAAGTTTTATAGTTTCTCTTACCATACGCTCATAAAATAGCCTGAAGCGAAAACATAATATTTTTGTAACGACAAATATTATCACGAATTCTATTTCTAGCCGTTTCATTCAAAGCAAATGGGCGTAAAAACTTTGTTTAGGCGTTTTTCCCGCCCGCCTGCTTTGTCTACCCCGCCCCGCCTGGGAAGTTGTCTCAATTTGTCATGCCCCCATTAACTTTTCATAATAAATAGATTCTACAGGTGGTTGTCGCTTGGCGTCCTTTATTATGCCAATTAGTGAGTTCCTGGCGCTTTGAGAGTTTTCTGTTGAAGTTATAAAAGGACGTATTGTTGAATTGGCTGGTTGACTTCACTGTACTCCGACCTACGCCTTTTCCACGATTAGCAGGTACTTAAATTAGGTTACTCATTAAAATATAAATAACTCGATAGAATATAATGATATCGACAAGTTAGGCAATTCAATAATTTTGTAAAACTGTCCCAATGTATACATAATTAATTTATACAACTGAACTTTTGATCTAGAATTATTATTTCATATTTGTCAGTTTCAGTGCTGTAGGTGTCCATTAACCAGGCAATCATGACCATCAAGATTTACTACACACGCTCAACAGCGACCATGGGGCCGCCCATACAAATTAGTTCGAGCAAGCTTCGTCAGGGGAAGCCTATGGTCAGCAGTGGACTTCTTCGGCTGATATGATGATGATGAAACTTCGTCCATGGGCTCATCCCTCACACGGACACTCGGACAAACATTTTGAGAAGGTACTGAAAGAAAAACAGATTCCGTAGATCATTTTAGTCACTAACCTACCACTAAAATACAGACGTCGTCCTATTTATACTATTCCGAGTTAGTTAAACAAACTAATATTCTGTCAGAAAATGACTAAAGTCGTGTTTTGGACAGATTTATTATGCACACTCCTAAGGGTAATAAATGTAAAATGAAAACGTTGTTTGAAGTTTTTGCGTGTTTATATTAGAAAGGTAAGCTTGTTTACTTCATTCATTATGCTTTCAATATTTAATAACGAATAGGCTATTAAATAAAATAAATTAATATTTAGGGGACAAATACACAGATTCAATTTGTTTTCAATTTAGCGTCGCGTAGCGCAGTAAAATAGTACGTTGTGCATCAAGGGAGGCAAGTACGGAATTACTAACGAGAGTGTTAGAAGGCTTTTATGACTCGAGTTAGTATTCCGCTTACCGACCGTGATGCATACAATGTTTTTCATCACATTTGCCGACAAAAAATAGTTATTTATTATACAAGGGGGCAAAGTTGTTGTTTAACTGTCGTGCCAATATTGAGACCTGAGCTAGCGAAAGATTCCAAAATTGAGCCACGAGCGTAGCGAGTGGTTCAAAAACTGGAATCTTGAGCATTGCGAAGGTCTCAAGGCACGAGAGTTGAACAAACTTTGCCGCCGAGTATAATACAACTTTTTTCCCCTCACTATTGCGAGGAAATATGATTACAAATCTCATCCAAATGTAAATGAACTTAAAGAAACCATTTAAAACTCATTGTCGAAACGTATCGTAGAATAGAGTTACTTCTGGAAATTAAATATAGCCAATGGCTTACAAAGTCACCCATGAGAACGACCAATTTAACATGTGAGCTCCGATTGCGCATGTTTACTACGGTCATACAGATCCACTTATACTAGGCAGTAGGGGGGCTATAGGAATTAGAGCAATGTCAAATTACTTTATTCACAAGTGTTTAAAAAGCGTTTTTACCCGCTCGTATTAAACGATAAACGAGCGCTTTACGAGCTAGTGAGGGGAAAATAAGTTTTAAGACATAATAATATTAAATGACGTACTGACATTTCTATTACTTCCTAGGGAATTTTACTTTTCTATTACTCCCGCTACGCGCGCAAGCAATGGCGCGCTTAGACAGCAAGTGTGATGAATATAAATATATTATAGCTTTATGTATCGAGTAAACGCAAACGCTAACTTTACAACTCATGGTACGGCTATAGAAATGTACTCGTTTCCAAATTACGGTCGTCTGAAGGGGAGGATTCTATGTAACTGCGGCCCTATCGCGAAAAACGAAATTCGTAAATTTCGAGGATTTGTCTCTCTCACTCTAATGACGCCTTCGTTGGAATGACATAGAAAAATCCTCGAAACTTACGAATTTCGATTTTCGCGGTAGTAGGCCTGGAATGCTGTTTGCCATAAAAATAAAAGCAGATGTGCCTAATGGCCTAGTCACTACATTGGTCTAAGGCGACCGGCGATGAGAGAATCCATAAGTTGGAACAAGAGGCCGATATCGGAGCTCCCTCTGGTACGTATGGTTTTCCGCCCCGCTGTTTGCCTGATGTCGCAGCCACGACATTGGTCTAAGGCAACCGGCTTAGCGGAAAACCATACGTGCGAGAGTGAGCACCCATATCGGCATGCCATGCCGCACCAACTCATGGATTTGCTGGTCGCCTTAGACCAATGTCGTGGCCGGGCCTTTAGACCGATATTGTGGCCTGGCCATAAGGGTCTCCGCTAATTGGCGCGGACGCCCACCGCGTGCGAACGCGTGCGCGCCCCACTCAGTATTAAAATCCTTCGCACGCGTCCGCACCAGCTATGCTATTCTCTTATTCACACATTCGACGCTGCGTTCGTCAACGAGCTCGACGTCGAGACAGCCTTGGCTAAAATCCTAGCTGTTTTATTTGATATTAGAAATTGTGGGCGAGTTCGTCGCTGCTTTTCGTTAGAGAATACGAAGTTCGTACATTAAACGTCAAACTCTCGACGCAGTGTAGTTCCAGCTCACGCCGAATTCGTCGCCGAGCACTAGTGTCGTTTAAAGTACATTAGTGAATACCATTTTAGGCTCGACGCTGCCGCAGCGCTGACACAGCGCTGACAGGAAGGCGGTTTTCTTAGTGAATAACACTGCAGTTAGCGCCATTCATACGTATTCTTGTTAGACAAGCCTCCGTCCCGGGAAATCCGTGCCAGCTAGCGTAGACCCTAAGTAAACATTAATTTAAGTTACTAAACCACTTACCAACGTCGTACCACGTAAGTACGTAAACATTGTTGTCGAGTGTTCAATTTCCATAATACGATTACCGCTGTCTGATGAGGCCGGGCGCGGTACAGTCGACGTAATAAAGGCGTGGCTTATCAGCTGGACACCCGATAAGAGAGGTGCGGCGTGCGTTGTACACTCGGACAAGAAAGCTGGTATTATTTTTTGAAATTTTAAAAAAGTTTGTACATTTGGATGTTGCCTTCGATATTGATAAAAATTGGTAGGCTGGTAGAACCAATGATGCTGAGCAAGATCCACATTTATTTATTTTTTGATTTTTCTTAGGACAACAACAGCCGTCTATATACATTTTGCATATTTGTATTAAAATGTGGGCGGCCAATAACAGTTATCCCTTAATTATTAATATATAGGACATTTTCCAAAATGTCCGAGGAAGTTTGTAAGAACTTTTCCTTTTTTGTTAGATTCCTAAACATTTTTGGTAACAAAAAAGAAATATTTCATACAAATATTTAAGCCACGTACCTTTAGGTACGCGGTATACTTAAAATAAGTAGTCCGTGGGCTAGTCAGCCTGAAATTAGAAAACGGTATAATTTGGGGGTACCAAGTGTCCTTTTTACAGTAGTTAGACATATTCATAAGGATAGGTAAGCTTATAAAAACGTCAAAAATGCAAGATTACCATTTATAAGTGCTACCTAGCAAAAATGGGGCCCAATCAAAGATGGAGGACCTCAAGTTTTACAAAATCAAGTATATCTCGAGAACTATTAAATATATCTAATTACTCTCTTGAACAAAATTAAAGGCATATCTGTAAGCTTCATATTTTGCATATACACCATATTGCTAAAACCAACCAATAATTAATTATGACCAAATTTATGAAAATTTCGTGATTTTGTTTTTTTTTGTGTCGTGTTTTTACATAGTAGTCATGACGCTAGAAAAATTAAATATTTTTTTAAAGATATTGTATTTAATAAGCTTTAATTTGATGTATATAACTTGTTGGCGGTATAAAAAAAAAGACCCATAAAAAATATTTAAATGAATTGTAGTCATAATCCACCGTATACTTAGTGATTTAAGAGGCGATGGAAGTGCCACTCGTAAATAATAGTGCTTATTTCAAATAATCAAGATTGAACAATATAAAAAAATGGCCTCTTATATCACTAAGTATTCGGTGGATTATGACTACAATTCATTTGAATATTTTTTATGGGTCTTTTTTTTTAATACCGCCAACAAGTTATATACATCTAATTAAAGCATATTAAATACACTATCTTTAAAAAAATATTTAATTTTTCTAGCGTCATGACTACTATGTTAAAATACGATACAAAAAAATCAAAATCACGTAATTTTCATAAATTTGGTTATAATTAATTATTGGTTGATTTTAGCAATAGCAATAGGTGTCTGTAAAATATGAAGCTTATAGATATGCCTATAATTTTGTTCAAGAGAGTAATTAGATATATTTAATAGTTCTCGAGATATACTTGATTTTGTAAAACTTGAGATCCGCCATCTTTGATTGGCCCCCATTTTTGTTAGGTAGCACTTATAAATGGCAATCTTGCATTTTTGACGTTTTTATAAGCTTACCTAACAGCCGTGAAAAGGAAAATTTGTACCTCCTAATTTTAACCATACCTGTCATACAACGGAAATCTTGAAATAGCCCGTATGCCTATTAGCTACTACTTTGAGATGTCTATTATACTTTTTTAACATCTTTATGAATATGTCTAACTACTGTAAAAAGGACACTTGGTACCTCCAAATTATACCGTTTTCTAATTTCAGACCGACTAGCTCACGGACTAAAGGTAAAAATAATCTTGTTAGAAACGGTAATTTTGACCCTCTAATACATACGAAGCTATATATGGCCACATGAATATGTCTCACTTTTGTCTATTTACCCCTATTAGTAAATAAATATCTTGGGACATCTTACACAAATCGACCTAGTCCCACGGTAAGCTCAATTAAGGCTTGTCATGTGGGTATCAAGCGACGACATACGAGTATATAATAGATACTTATAAACATAGAAATAAATACACAAATAAAGTCCTTTTTGGGATCTGAACCTAGAACCTCCAGCTTCGCAGGCAAGGTCACTACCAACTAGGCTACGTAGGCTGACAATCAAATATTATTAAGGAAGAGAGTTGCCTATTAAGCATTATTGCTGAAACTATTTAATTCAAAGAGAGCATTAATACTATTTTTAACATTATCCTATTTCATTTAACCGTGGAACAAACAGGACTTGTGCTACTTGTCCTAGGATATTCTAAAATTATTCAATAGAAAAAATCCATACAACGTTTGCCCCCAACTGTACGTACTCGAATTAAGCCTCGCGAATTGAGTCCCGTTTGTACAGTGAACGGCAAAACATGATATTTTTAGACTGTATTACAATGGAGTAAGGATCAAAATGTAGAATGCTTTGTCGACTGTACTCGTTTAGTCAAATTGTTGACGATAAAAACAAATAGAAGGAATGGGGTAAATTGTTTTGGTATGTTCGAGTGTCTCTTATATTTTAAGGCAATTTGTTTTCGAAATAATGTTATGGTTAATTGTTATTGCTTTTAATTGTAGTATTTAAACGATTACCGTTATAAAATTATTTTAGCCGTGTGGTGACGGCAGTAAGAATACATTTGTCACCACTCCAACTCCTGCGGGTGTCGTAAGAGTCGACTAAGGGATTGAAGTGTCACTGACCATTATTTGATAAAAGATTGATGATGGGCAGCAGCGTCATCATAAGGGACACATTACTGCGATCGCCAATACGCTTGCCCAGCGTAGTGATTATGGGCATTTACCTCCTAATGCGCCTATACGCATAGTTAATAGGAGAGCCCTACGTCCAGCAGAGGAATATCATAGGCTGATGATGTGATGATGATTTAAACGATTGTGATATTTTCTAGCTGACCCAGGGGTATTTTAATTATGGTATGATTTGGAGGAACGCTCTGCCGGAATCGAACGGGCTGTCTAGAATTTGACATGCTCATTCACCCAATTTCCCGTTGCTGGAGCTGCAGGTTAATGTGCCGGCTGAATTTCCCGTTTACTTCCTTCTACCCTCTTTGTTTTCTCGACGAACCGTAGGACATTCCAGGGTGCTTAGACAAGTTGCCAATTGCTAACGCTTAATCGTCAATCGTAAAGGAAAGACTGTCTTTGCCGCACTAATATGAAAGAGTGACAGAAAGAGAAAACTACGATACGCTACTAAGCGTTAGCGATTGGCAACTTGGCTAAGCATCCTGAGGTCGACGTCGCTAAGTTCTTTCTCCTGCAACCTATCCCTGCCAAACACCTTGTCTTGCAGCGGCATACATAATGCATTTCGCTAGAACGTATTTCACTGTCCCTTTTCCTTTATACGAGTCGTATTTCACTGTCCCTTTCCCTGAACCTAAACTGAATCGCATTAGTACTAGTACTTTTGGCCGCTTCGATAAATCTAGAAGCTAAGGGTATACTGCTATCTTTATTACACTTATTAGCACAAGATAAGAGTAAAAGAAAGCGATGCGAAGAGTTTTATGGCAAGGAGACACGTAGCTAAAATAAATTGGGGCAAGAACTTCGGCAGTTAGCGCACTTTTACCATTTTATCATTCGTGCAATAATAGCGGCGTTTATTACTTTAGTGTTTCTTTTTATGATTGCTTTTTTTATTGAATATATATAAAAATATGTTACTTTTTATCACTTGCCATAAGGACGCTTAAGGTACATGCAGACCAAAAGAGCATTCGCTGTTCTATCCCTCTACTCTACGAAAATCGATCGTTACACGAAACGTGATTCGTTGATTTCGTAGAATGGGGCATAGAACAGCGAATCATCTTTTGGTCTGTATGCACCTTCAGACATTTAATTCGTTTAAAGGTACATGCCAATTCCGTCCTTATCATAAGAGACAAAGTGGGACTTTTTTACAAAAATTCTCCCATTTTTTTATTCATCTCTTTTTTACTTTTTTAGGCTACACTTTTTGTTAGATAAATTGTAATATAATATAATGAACCTTGACGTACTGATATGAATATGAACTGTAACGCATAGTGATGAATTTCATCTATTTACAAAAAAAGGTGTTTTTGCTGAGATCGCGAAACGTCTGGTTGACGTAACTAAAGACCGAAGAGCTGGCGACTTTCTCGCACAACGCATCAGTATTACGATACAGCGAGGAAATGCCGCCAGCATCCTCGGTACAATGCCACAGGAGCCAATCTTAAATATAAGTAAGTTAGGTTAAGTAGAATAGTTAGATGTAATCTACGTATGAAAAACAGCTTTATTTCAATGCAGTGTAAATTTAAATGAAATGGATTGGTTTTTATAACATAAGGCTTGTTCACCAAATAAAGTAGCCATTGCTGTATAATTCTTTTTTTTGTATGAGACCATTCCTTAGTATGGCTGATATTACAAAGAAGGGCTCTTTGCCTATCTTCTCGGACGCTGTGGTTGATATTTATATCAATTTCTCCATAGTTATGGACTTTTATTTAAACTTCTGGATTTAAGTAGTGTTTCTTCTTATTTTACCATTTTGGGTCATTTAGTTTCCCAATGGGTCTTAACTAAATTACAATAGCGATAGTATAATAAACTGTGAATCTCGTGTTCTACAATTTTTATTGATTATTTCAAGACTAACATTGTTGAAATCTTCTCGGAAGTTCGCACTTTTTTGGGCGTGAACTTTTGCATTAAGCATTATCTGAAGTTATTTTGATTTTGACGACTTTTCAGCGTTTTGGATTGTTAAACATAAAACAAAAGAATAAATTTACAGTCCCATGGCTGTTAGAACTACATGGGACTGTTGCGTAACAGTATAGACTGATTTTACGGTGGCTACTTTATTTCGTGAACAAGCTTTACAATCGGCCTTAAGAGGTTAAGTAAAAGATTGGGCTATTCATCAAAGTCCATGTTGTCACCGCAATCGTGTTCATCATACACGCAACAGCCCACCTTACACATGTATTAATCTTTCCTAATGTTTATAGCACAATAAAGAGACAGGGTATCACGTGCCTCGTGCGACGTGACCGGGGGCTAAAACGGTAGCCCCGTGACCTAATTCACCCTGTACTATGCGGTTTGTTCGGGTGAACCACAATGTCTACAATCAATTTTTTTTTAATTATACGTTTTACTTTCGCATATTATTTTGTTTATTTTACGGGTGGCACTTTTGAGATGAAGTTGTATTTTACACGCGAGTATGAAATTGAAACACGAGCAAGTGAAAGGGTTCTATAGTTGAACCACGAGCGAAAAGAGTGGTTCTTAAATCGAAACCTGAGCGTAGCGAGTGTCATAACATACGAGAAGAAAAAATACCTTTGTCCCACGCAAATAAGCCCAGTATCCTATACGATTGCAGAATGGCATCTTGGGTACGCATGCTGGAAACCTGTAGCTTTCGAACATGACCAGAGATCGGAAAAATGTGCGTCATTGCTCGCAATAGCATGGACATGACTCCAAAGTTGATTGAATAATTAATCATTTAATCTTTTTCAGAAAATTACCTTTTTGAAACCGGTAACTATGAAAACCTTTGTAAATAGTCACCTCAAAACTTCGATACCAAATTCCAAGAAGTTATTCGTTTATTTATTCATTTAATCAACTTTGGAGTCGTGTCCATATTATTGCGAACAATGACGCACATTTGTCCGATCTCTGAACATGACACACCTGATATTAAATAAGAAATCTATTTAACGATCTACAGCAAAGTAGGCTAGATACCTACAGTTATCTTGCCATTCGCGCAATTGATAAACTTCATAATGTCACAAATGGGTCAAACTTAAATTCATGTTACGAGTCTTTCCGGTGGACATTTTAAAAGTTAAGGGCTATGAGGGTTAATTTTCTTATTAAACCCTTATTGTCATTTAAAGGCACTCCTTTCCTATTGAATTGTATGATAAAAATTACGACTACACTCCTAACTACCAGTTGCTTACTATTGGCCACAGGAAAGAGGGGCTCTACAGTTCAGCTGAACAAGCACTTTTTCTTTCCTGTGGTCCATAGTTAACAGCCTGTGGACAGATAGTAATGATTTTTATCATACAAAGCAATGTAAAAGGAGGACATCTTAATGAAAATAAGGCTTTCATAAGAAAATCAAGCTTTATAGGCCTTAACTTTTAGATTGTCCACCGGAAAGACTCCGAACATGGGTTTGCGTTTGACCCAAATAGTTAGTCGTTGTGTGGAGCAGAAACAGCAACTTAGAAATGCAGTTACAACGAGTTGCAACCAGTAACCGTTAATCGTATCATGAGTTAGAAAGTACCTAAACGATACGCTCGCACTGACACAGTGAAGCGAGCGCGATGGACTGCTTTACGTATCGAGACAAACCTAACGCTACCCATACTCGCAAAGTCATGGTACGGCTATAGGCACGTTAAACAAACGAAGTAGATTTATTTCTCTCTCTTGATAATGTCAGACGATTCGAAAATGCTTATTAATAAGCTTACTTGAATAAAGAATCGTTTGACTTTCACTTTGAAGAACGCAAACGTAGAATTTAAATTTGTGCGGTCTTTCTATGTACCACTTAAAATACTTTTTTGTACCAGATATTGTCTAGATAGGTACCTACCTACTTAATACTAAATTTTAATACTTTATACTTTAAAATATTAACTTCAATAAATTATTACTTTATTATGCTAGATTATACACACAATAGTCAAACAATAGTCCTAGATTTGTTGCCCTTTATATGTTCAATCACTGCGCAAAATAGTTATTTGTTATACAAGGGTGCAAAGTTGTATTTTAACCGAGTGTGGAATTGCCACACGATATAGCGAACGGATTCTAGGGTTGAACCATGAGCTAGCGAATGGATTCTATGCTTGAACCACGAGCGAAGCGAGTGGTTCGAAAATAGAATCCTGAGCGAAACGAGTGGTTCAAGAATAGAATCCTGAGCATAATAGAGTGTTGCAATACACACGAGCTAAAATAACTTTGCAGCCGTGTGTAACACAAAACTTTTCACCTTCCTTAAGTGAGGAAACACAACATAATAAAAAAACTGATCTATGTAAAATACACTTTTATTTAAAAAAATCAAGGGAAGTTCAGTTACTGACAATGTACTTTTTTTCTTTGCACTCTTGTGGATAAAACGCAACTTTGCTATCTGTTTTTAAAGAATAAAAAAGCCCTTTCCGAGCAAGGAAGGTGAAAAGTATATTCTTAGTTATGTATTTTTAAAGTAAAAAAAAACGTCGATATTCGATTCAAATTAGATTTCATGTTCAATTCCTATAGCTACATTGATTATTTCTCGTATTTAGTTAATGGTGGGTCTCAATATTGTAATTGCTTGAATTATTATTCCCCCACTGCACGTTATTAACGCGCGTTTACTTTCTATCCATTATGCTTAGCACATGATTGGCGCGACAGTATCTCGCCGGGACACTATCCGTCCCTCATTTGTTAATATAGCTTGTAAAGGACGGGAGAACTATCTCGCGGCGACATACTGTCGCACCAATCATGTGCTAAGCCTACAGCCCGCTCGCGCCAATACTCAAGTACTTACGAACGGGTTGGATAGAAAGTAAAAGCGCCTTAACGCCGCGGCCACGACATTAGTCTAAGGCGACCAGCGGCAAGCGAATCCATGAGTTGGAGCGGGATGCCGATATGGGTATGAGAGGGAGCACCATACGTTTTCCGCTAAGCCAGTCGCCTTAGACCGATGTCGTGGCCGCGGCGTAATAACGTAGCGGTGGTAGCTCATGGTAGGGCTACATACCATTAAATTGTTACACACGAGTAAATTGAACACGTATTCGATGCCCGGATGCACCTGCTGCGTTACACTGCAACAGGACAATTTCTGTAGCTACAATAAGTATACATGGATGAAATCTTTTACATGATACAAAATCATATTTTCTGGATCTACTTATGACTACAGCTAACTTTTACTATGGGACCATTTTTGAAAAAGTTACCACAAAACCTACATCTCCATGCAAATTGTGAAACCAGCTATCGCTAGATATGTAGAATACAATTATCTATTGGCTTGGTTGGTAGAACTGGCTGGTCAAAAAAAGCTCATCAAAGATCTGTCTGACAAACTTAAAAAAAAAAGTTGTCTATGCCGAAGCGATACCATTGACACATTTATTCATATCATGACATCAGAGCTTCTTTGGATAATCTAATGCCTATCGCCAGTCGACAGACATAATATAAATATATATATATATATATATATATTTATATTATGTCTTTGTCAAAGATCTGTCTGACAAACTTAAAAAAAAAAGTTGTCTATGCCGAAGCGATACCATTGACACATTTATTCATATCATGACATCAGAGCTTCTTTGGATAATCTAATGCCTATCGCCAGTCGACAGACATAATATAAATATATATATATATATATATATATATGTGTATATATATATATGATGGATGGTCAAACGGTGTGGCTGGAGCTTTGTCAGTGTTTTCCATTATATTTGCGAAATAAAACTTGATTTAAGATATTGTCGTTTAATCGAACTACTTTACATTAACAAAAGTGCAAAATAATCAAATGCAGCTCAGATGAAAACGGATTACACCGGAACGCGGTGAAGTCAGTAACGAGGTTAGGCACAACCGAACTGTCGAGCGTCTCGATCCAGAGTGAGGAGCAGTCTCCCCGTAAGTAACAACTATGCTCGACCAGTTCCCCCACCATCTTCACGAGATAGTCGGTGTTGCCAGCCCCGCTCAGAATTCACCCAAGTCAGATCAGACTTGACGTTCCGACACGGCCATCTTGACACGTCACACGTCCCTGTGTGATGTATCTGAAAGGAGAAAAAAAATCGCAATATCATCACGTCTCGGCCTACCTGACTATACTTTACGTTACCTATGAAACTAGAATAATTCCTTATAAGTAACAAACCTCACAAGGCAATTAAAAGACACAGAAATGAAACTATTTACCAGTACTTCCATTCATTTGGCTTAAGGCCCACAACTACATTAATTGTCTAAGGTCGCTATCATCATCTTATTAGAGTAATAAAGCTCATGCCATCTCCTATTAAATTACAATGTCTCGAACGTACAAAGTCGCTACTATCACCTAATTTGAGTGATAAAGCTCATGCCATCTCCCGTGAGATGACGATATCTCAAACGTACGAAGTCGCTATTATCACCTAATTCGAGTGATAAAGCTCATGCCATCTCCCGTGAGATGACGATATCTCAAAAGTACAAGGTCGCTATTATCACCTAATTCGAGTGATAAAGCTCATGCCATCTCCCGTGAGATGACGATATCTCAAACGTACAAAATCGCTATTATCACCTAATTCGAGTGATCAAGCTCATGCCATCTCCCGTGAGATGACGGTATCCCAGCCAGCTGCCAGCTTCAACCGGAATCATATGTAAAAAGAAACTGCTCACCGGTATGTCGGAGCACCCCCGTTGGTGAATTGCCCACGCAGACGCTGACCCGTTTCTCCTGCGACGAACCAGACGCACTGCTGGTGCTCTCTGATGTTCCACTCTACGACGAAGACAGTTTTTCGCGTAGTGGCCGACGGAACCACAGCTGAAGCAGGTGGCAGACGCCGCTGCCGATGTCTTCTTGACAGGAATGTCAGTAGTTGAAGTCTTCGGGTTATCTTGTTGTTGCAGTCCTTTTCTTGAGTGACAGTGTACGGCTTTATGACCCACGTGTCCACATACGTAGCATGTGACATGCAGCACCTCAATATTTTGACGAGGTCTCTACGCGTCGTTTGTAAGCTCATTTTGGCTCCACAGTTTCCGTTTCATAAATGATGCAGTCTTCAGTTCTTGCTACATACGGTTCCTTATTGTAATATCTCGTGTAAAAGATAACCGTTGCACTCGACGTTCAAATTGAGAAATGTGTGCTAGGATTGTTGACACAGCAATCTGTTCCACGGTCAAGGTATTGCCATTTTGACAATTCTGACGACATCAAGGAAGCTGCGTAGGAAGCGCATCGTCTTGCTGGCAGGCGCGGAGATTGCGGACGGTCAGATTCCACCACTTCTGATGAAGGATGGTCAAACGGTGTGGCTGGAGCTTTGTCACTGTTTTCCATTATATTAGCGAAATAAAACTTGATTTAAGATATTGTCGTTTAATCGAACTACTTTACATTAACAAAAGTGCAAAATAATCAAATGCAGCTCAGATGAAAACGGATTACAACGGAACACGGTGAAGTCAGTAACGAGGTTAGGCACAACCGAACTATCGAGCGTCTCGATCCAGAGTGAGGAGCAGTCTCCCCGTAAGTAACAACTATGCTCGACCAGTTCCCCCACCATCTTCACGAGATAGTCGGTGTTGCCAGCCCCGCTCAGAATTCACCCAAGTCAGATCAGACTTGACGTTCCGACATATATATATTTATATATACATATATATATATATACAGTGTGTTAACATGATGCAGGCTTTTATTTGAACCGAGGATTGAGATGCAGATTCTTAGCCAAACCATGTGCATTATTTGTTTAAAAATCCTAATTTTAAAAGTAATTATCTTTCTAAGAAAAGTTAATTGAATTGAGAAGCAATGTACTTCAAAATAAATCGTTAATTGGCACTTGACAATGACAGATCGCAGCCACTCGCAACGTTTGACAACTAAGCAGTACACGCGTTACATTGATCGTTCGAACGAAATAAAAATAATTGTTCAGTTAATTTAAATATTTGTTAACTCTTAATACTTGAAAACGATTGCCAGTAATGCGTATTATTACCCATTTTCGTAAAAGCCTGGGTCATGGTAACACACTGTATATATACATTTTTTTATGTGACGAAGGCAGACAACTGAGCTCTTAGCCCACCTGATGGAAAGCAGGAACTGAGGCCCATGGACATAGAGATAAAAAAAACGCCTATTTGCTGCCTATCCCGAGGACTTAGATGGATAGCCTCTATCTATGCCAGTAATTACACCGGCTATCTTACCCCCAAACCGAAACACAGCAGTGCAAATACTGCTATTTAGCGGCAGGTTCAAGGGTAAGATGGTGGTAGCTATCCGGGCGGTTCCTGCGAGGTCATACCACCAGCAGATAGGGCACCGCTCTTATACAGTCGCCATTAGTTCTTATACTTACTGTTGGCCTCCGTAGCCGTAATTGGTAGTGACCCTGCCTACGAAGCTGGAGGTTCCGGATTCGAATCCCGGCGAGGGCATTATTTGTGTATTTACTTAACACAAAAATTTGTATTTAAATATCTATATGTATCTATCTATTATACACCGTGTTTTGATTGATTTCCGTTAAATTAAAGGGAAGCTTTTTAGGTCAAAAATAATCAATTTCTCTAAGAAACTAGTATCTTAACTCTTACTGTTATGAAGTTATTAAAAAAATAAGTTTGATGACTGAACAAGTGTATTGCAACCTTTTTTACATCCTAATGCTATTATTTATTTTGACATGTGCCGTCAGTCACCTGAAATTAACATTTGTGTTATTCTTAAGGTTCTTTCACACTTACCATTTCATTTATTACGTATGAAAACAAAAAAAAAAATTTTCAAGTTCGACTAAAAGCTGTACACCAGGTAGCTCCAATTAACGTACCAAGCAGCCTGGAAAATTTAACGGAATTAAAAAAAAACACGGTGTATATATCGTCGCTTGGTACCCACATCACAAGCCTTAATTGGCCTTACCGTGGCTTAGAGTGACTAGATCGATTTGTGTAAGATGTTCCAAGATATTTATTTATTATTAATTAATTAATTTATTAGTGATATCGTAGCGTTCGGAATGTTCAAAATATCTGAAAACGCCTTTATTGCCATAACGATAGAGGCGTGTACAGATATTTTTGAGCACTCCGAACGCTACGATATATCTGATGGTAATTGTACAAGGGCGACAAATGGATACCAATGTGGTTTAGATATTAGCGTTGCGGTCAAAGACGATTCTGACACATGATTGTGTACGAGCGGGATACGGTAAAGCCGTGTTTCCACTTAGTCTTCGGAGCGAGCATTCACGTGTTCGTGGGCTGACGAACGAACATTTTGTTGTTGTCGTCCTAAGGCACCCCGAGGTGCAAAGGGCCTTCACAAGATCACGCCACGCCTCTCTGTCCTCAGCAACACTTTTAGCCTCCCTCCAGCTTTGGCCAACCGTACGGAGCTCGTTTGACACGGATCGCTGCCACGAGTGCACTGGCCGTCCAGGAGGTCGGCTGCCGTTGGGCGGTTTCCAGTCAAACGCGATGTAGGCGTTGTTTTGATCTCCTCTCCGGATAGTGTGACCTATCCATCTCCATTTCCTGGAAGCAATCTCGATACCTATAGGTGTATGGCGGTATATAGTCCACAGGTCTTCGTTCCGGATGGTGTTTGGCCAGAAGATGCGCAGAAGAACGAACATGTTGCTAAGTGAAATCCTGTTTTCATCTGTCCAAGAAGGAAAATGCTCGCTCAGAACATTTAGTGGAAACGCAGCTTTATATTGACATCAAAATATCACATCTGCTCGGATTATACTCAGCTCATATTTGCCAGCCCCCGTAGCTTGATTGGGTTCAAATCCCAGTGTGGGCGTTTATTTATTTGTGTGTTTATGTTGGCACAATTATTTGGGTAGTTTGAAAAAAAAAATTACATAACTAAAACAATAATCACGATCGCAGACGACTCAATTGGCTGTGTAGAGTTTTCTGAAGGTATGAATATTATATGAATGAAAATTTTGAAAGTGAATCTTTCACTTAATGGTCTCATCGGAAGATCAGCGCTGGCTCACGCCAGCAACATGCTGAGATGAGTCCATTTCGTGGCACCATTTCTTTTGTAAACTGTCATATCTACTTTGTCCATTTAATGCGTGTCACGAATAAATTATTTACTATTTCTATATTTTTCTGTGATAGCCGTTGTAATAAGGTTCAAGAAAATGCGGCTCTGTTATTTTTATGTCCTATAATTTGTTAACAATCTTTTTTTTTCATACCTTGAGAAAACTTTACATGGCCAATTCCATGTATCCCTACCTGTAGTAGAAATAAACGGAAAAGTATTCCACATATCCCGACTAGGGGGGATAGCGTAGGGATACACGGAACAGGGGAATAGTGTAACGAAAGTTAGTTATACTAATTAGTGTGTACTCTGTCAAACAACCTTTGGCAGTCGAAAAAGGCGCCAGTTTTATTTTTAACCAAAGGTCTTTAACTACGTAATTTTTTTGTAATCGACCTATTTGTTCATTACTCATTATTTTATGTACTCCTAGCGACAAGCCCCGGCTTTGCACGTGGACAATTCTGATACCTAACAAAAGGGGCAGCGGGCAGAGACTTTCTGTTATACCTAGTACTAAAAATTTTTTTATTATAAATCTATAAAATCTTAGTATATTCAAAACACAACCCATAATAAAATTGTGCTTACCGTGGGACTAGGTTGATTTGTGTAAAGATTTCATATTAAAGGTATATTTTACGAAAAATGCTCAACATCTTTCGCTCCGTATATGATGAGCTTTTTCAAGAGCCAATCGCCATTGAATGTTGAGCATTTTTCGCCTTAAAAGCGTGAGTAACCCGCGTATAATATAATTTTTTCCTAACTAGTGCGCAAAAACGAGCTTTGCGCACGCTTAGCGCGCGGTAATTTCTCTTTTTGAAGCACTTGTTATAAAAAAAAAATCGTCTCTTACACGTGCAAAAACTTTTTTTTAACTCGGGGATTGTCGCCCTCGTTTCACTCGGGCTCCAACTTTCACCCTCGCCGAAAAAAAGTTTTCCCGCACTAGTTAGGAAATGTACTATAGTATCAATGATTCTCACGATAGTTTTGTGTAAAAATTTCACTTTTTTAATAGGTAACTCGAATGTGTGGGCATCATTACTGATTTTAGACACAAAGCTTAAGACGCCGTATAGGTATCTGCCGATATAAAGGTCATAGACAAAGATGAAAGACGAGATAACCAGTCAAGCATGATAGGGTTAAAGGTCAGTGAATACGTAATTGAATTTTTACAGGATAGGATGGCGACCGGAAAAATCACGTTACGTTAACCCGGTGGGAATGTGGCATTTTATGAGCTTGGTTACCTTGTTTGTTATATTTTTTATCACACTTGCTGTTTAAGCGCGCCATTGCTTGCTTGCATAGCGGGATTAATAGAAAAGTGAAATTCCCTAGGGAGTAATAGAAATGTCAGTACGTCATAGGATAATCTTTTGTAATAAACTTATTTTTTTGTTCGCAAGTGTGATGAAAAACATTGTAAGCATCACGGTCGGTAAGCGGAATACTAAATCGAGTCATAAAAAAAAGCCTTCTAACACTCTAGTTAGTAATTCGGTACTTACCTCCCTTGATGCACAATGTACTATTCTTCATGCCGGTTAAGAGTAAAGGGTGATTACGAAGTCGTGATATCAACTGTGATAAATGTATTAAAATGGTCTTGGTAAGAACCAAGGTTTCTCAAGGCACAAAAATTAACTGATCTCATACCGACCGGTGCCGAAGTGTTCATAATTTCCAGTATCGTTTCAAAATTGTGGAAACACATTTGCAAGGGATTGGTATGAAGAAACGTATACATATTAATGAACTAAAATTTTACTAGTAGTAAAAAAAACACGTTATTCTTATGTTGATTGGTCCCATGAAATACCATCTTAGCACGTTTTTCACGGTTGGGATGACGACCCCATAATAGACTTGTATTTTGCACACTAAAGAAAAAAACAATCCTTGGAAGACGGGAATTGGACCACACCAGAGAAATGCATGTTTGCATAGTTTAAGTAGCATAATTTTGCTGAGCACGCAGCACGCAGGGTGTTGGTTTTGATAATGGAGACCTATAGGCTTAGCACAGGATTGGTGCGACAGTATGTCGCCGCGAGATAGACTATCCATCCCTCTTTTATTCATTTTGTTAGTAAAAGATAGAAAACCTATCTCGCGGCGACATACTGATGTACCAATCATGTGCTAAGCATACTGGGCTCTCCAAACATATCGCGCGTAGTTATATATTCTGTGGCGTAGTGACTAAATACACGTGATATTCAATAATGTTAAATCATTATTCTTCAACTAGAATTTTGCCAGACGCTAACAGTTTATATTGTGCAGGGAGCTGGGCAAATAAATTTACTGAGTACCGGTAATAATAGGTACACTAGAACGTTCTACGGCTGGCTCTAAAAATGCAAACAATTTCGACTCTTCTGCCTTAGAAATACGTTCTAAAATGTATACATATTCTGGCACGTAACCGCATTGTTTCTATCAGTAGGTAACTCGGAATTGAAATAGAAAACCTGGTATTGCTCTTAAGGTGCATTCAGACCAAAAGAGCATTCGCTGTTCTATCCCCCTCGCTCTACGAAATCAACCAATCACGTTTTGTGTAACGATCGAGTGGGGGGAGTGGGGGATGTAGAGTGGGGGCTTAGAATAGCGAATGTTCCTTTGGTCTGAATGTACCTTTAAGCTGCCCAGTTGCCGTACCATGAGTTGGAAAGTAAAGGATACGTTAGGTTTTACTCGATACGTAAAGCATCCTATCGCGTTCGCACTGACTATACTGACATATGGAGCGAGTGCGATGACCTCCTTTAAGTATCCAGTAAAACCTAACGTTACCGGTACTTGCAAAGTAGTTAGTTGGCTTAGTATGGCTACAGTTCTTTTACATTACTGCTAATCGTAGCGAGGATCCGTTGTAGAAACGAAGAAATATTTTAGATGAGCAGTAAAAGGGATTTTCTTATTATCCTTTGCCTTTATGTACACATCCTTTATTTAAGTTTATATTCAATTAATTTTCCCCTTTCTGTGAGTAAACGGGTATAAGATAATGTAACCTTTAATTAGTAATGATAATATTATTTTAACCTTAATGAATTCTAGGAATTAATCCTATGTTTTTACGCCAGGTAACTGTAAAATATGGAACATTAGACATGAATATTTGAACAATGTATGTACATTATGTAGGGAGGTACTATGTATGTACATATTTGTTTTTTATTTTAAATTATTAATCTATTCTTATGCAAATTCTTTGAAGGTCTTTATTATTGTGCGAAGTCAAGTCATAAAGTAATTCCAGATGCGAGTCTTATTTTTGCAATTTTGTAGGATGTTCGAACCAATAAAGGAGCTCTTTGCTCTCCCGATTTCAATTTTCTATGAGACACCCTCTCATTTTGTTATTTGATAAGTAAACCATATTTGATTTTTTTTTTCAATTATTATAAACCAAAATTAGAGGTCGCAACGCAACCGAAGTACGAATTTCAAGAAAGGCAAAATCATTAGTCGTTTTTTTATTACTTCGGTAGTGGCCTCTAATTTTTGTTTTTAATAAATAAATTAAAAATAATAATATAGTTTATTTATCAAATAACAAAATGAAAGGGTGTCCCATAGAAAGTTGCAATCGGCAGAGCAAAGACCTCCTTTATTGGTTTGAACATCCTACAAAATTGCAAAAATAAGGACCACCCTAGTGGTTAGTGATAGTACTTATCCAATCTCATATCTGCAACAGTCATTTGATGGAAAAAAACACCCTTATAGATAGTACCTATTCCAAGTGAAAGAAAGGCGACATTCCCATGAATTGATTGCAGTAGGTTGACTAATGTAGAATCTCCTACAGATATAAATTTAGTGAAGATATTTCATTTTATATAATTCATAATAAAACCCGTACACTGACGCACTAGTCTGTAAATTTAATATAAACCTTTACTCATATTGGATCGGAATATTGCATATATGAAATCTACTATTGAAATTCGCACACAGAAAGATATAATCCAGGTTCGTGCGTTCTCTTTGAGCTTTTTCATAAAACGTTATTAAAGGCAATATGCGGAGAGCAACCTAACACACTCTGTCAGTCAGTCCACAGCTGGACGCAGGCCTCTACTATTAACTACAGTGTTGGTAAAGACTCGAGTCGTTTGAGTCCTTCATTCTAAGACTCGACTCAGTTTTAAGGACTAGGTACTGTCATGTAGTCAAAGCTTGAGTTATTTTACAATGTTACCTAGTCCTTCAAGAAGACTCAAGTCCTTCAAGTAGACTCACTAGATTTGCGTTTTGAAATTAAGGTTTTTCTATATAATATAGCTTAAATAAGAAATCAATACCACTAGTCCACCACCTATGGTAACCACCTAAGGTTTTGATTATATTTAATCAGATAAACGTTGAACAAAAATAAGCTTCTATTTGTATTTATATGCTTATTTTGAACCTAGAACATTTTTTATTAAATGGCATTGTATCATTTCAAAGTTTTGGACCGACATAAAAAAAGAGTCTTCATATTTAGGACTTGAGCTGTATATGTAAGACTTAATAAGCCTGAAAGACGAGCTCGACTCGCGACTTAAAAGACTCGGTCTTGTAAGCTCGATAGTCCCGTAAAAATGAGAAGAGTCCTAAAATGGGACTTAAAGAACACGAGTCTTTACCAATGCTAATTAACTATGCGTGGGGGAACTATGCGTGGTGGTATAGCAGTGGGCGACACATGTTTGTCGAAGAGCGGATGGCCGGTGGAACAGACGAGTCTTGGAGTGGAGACCGTGAACGACTCGCCCGGTGGGCCGCCCTCCCGCCAGATGGACCGACGATCTGAAGAAAGTGGCGGAAAGTGGTTGGATGCGGAGAGCTGAGGACCGACTATGGTGACGCGAATTGAGAAAGGCTTATATCCAGCAGTGGACGATGGGCTGATGATGATGATTATGATGATGATATATTAAGAGGTAAATATAATCGCCACGCAAATAATGCATTAATAATGCCCTCGCCGGGATTTGAACGAACAGTGTGGGGTATTATTCTGACAAGCTTAAGTTTCCCTCTTGCTGTGGAAACCACTGGGTGCTGGTGTGCCGAAGCCCTGGCTTTTATTAGGGAGATGGGGAAGCGGTTGAGGGATAGTGGTCACGATAATCGCTCCGGGTCTTTCCTGCTGCAGAGGTTGTCCAATGCGGTTCACCGTGGCAACGCGGCGAGCGTGATGGCCACCTTTGCACCGGATGGTAGACCGGCAATAGCTAGGCTTAGTTTTTTAGGTTAGGTCGTTAGTCTTAGCTAGTTTTATTTTCTTTTAGGTTAAGGTATTGTTGAATAGCTATTTTAAAAAGAATATGGGTCCCAAAAGCAAGTGTTTTTCTAAAGGCAATATTTTTGGAGAAAACCGCTCCAGATCAAGAAAAATTGAGTCCCCGCTGTAACTTTCGGTCCGTGAGTCCAAAAAGTATTAAAAAAACAGCGAGGTTACAGAATACTTTAGATAACACTATTTCGAACATAATCCGCCCTGCCGTTTTTGAATAACTACGGACCCCATACAGCAGACTCGACATGCTTTTGACCGGTTTTTATACTGACAAGCTATACTACACACTACAAGGCAATGGAACAGTTATTTTTTTTAATATATCTACTTGAAAATATTCGTTAGGATGTTTACTAATGACTAATGTGAAGTTGGTAAAAAGGGCTAGTAGGAATATTTCTTTCAAAATATATTATTGTAAAATAATGCAAGCGGATTGGCGATCGCAGTAATGTGTCCACTATGATGACGCTGCGCTACCCATCATCATTCTTTTATCAAATAATGGTCACTAACACTTTGTTCAATCCCTGAGTCGACTTTTACGACACCCGCAAGAGGAATTGGGCTGGTGACAAAATGTATTCTTACTGCCGTCACCACACGGCATTGCATGTTTACTTGCTTAGTACAAATTTAAGGCTTACATAGTTTTCTCATGGATACCATTGTCAGAACTGGATCAAAATCGGTTCATCCCGTCGGAAGTGGGCATTTTCACAAGCCGTTGTTGAAATCACCTTGTTATTTAATTTGGTCAAGCTTATTCGACTCAGAATCACGAGCTCATTTGATTTTGTTAGGAAAAAAAGATGTCCCATATTTTTCATACAGTTTTCATTCCTTCCATTATGCTACCGCCTTTGAACATCTATGAAAAAACGGTATCGTAACGGGGAAAACATTGGGACATTTTTTTCTCCTATTAGAATTGAAAGAGCTCGTGACCCTGAGTAAAACAAGCCCAAACTTGTCCAAATTAAATAACAAGGTGATTTCAACAACGGTTTGTGAAAACGCCCAAGTATTGAGTTAACAAACAAATAAACATTTAAAAAACCTACAGTCGAATTCAGAACTTCCTTTTTTGAAGTCGATTGATGAAAACGAAATGCTATAAACACTGTTGCATGAATTTGTATTATAAGGATTATAAAATCATTAATCGCATTTATTTGATTACGCGAGCCGCTGCCAACTTGTTCGGAGTTGTGACATTTTCCCTCACATTATTGTGTTTTTAAAACACAAGGCAGTGAAATTACTTTTAAATTACTTTGAAGTGCTCGAGAAAAGCCTCTCTAAAGCAGCTTTCGAAACAATTATCGTTCAAATAAAGTCCTGTCTCCATTTTGTTTTATTACTTAAAGCAGGTAAATTAGGCGCTTTAAGAAAAAAACTTGCTGCTGCAATAACGTTAGACTATTTGTTTTAGACTAAGTGCTGAGACATTTCAATTCTTAAGTCATAGCCTTAACTTTAGAGAGGTACAGGTTAGGATATTATTTGAAAGAATTGATTTGTCAGCCTCCGTAGCCTAGTTGGTAGTGGCGCGCCCTGCTTACGAAGCTGGAGGTCTCGGGTTCGGATCCCGACGAGGCCATTATTTGTGTATTTATTTATCAGAAATATTTGTTTCTTGGTTATGGCTGACTATGTACTTAAGGATTTATATGTATCTATCTAAATATGATACAAAATCGTCGCCTGGTACCCACATCACAAACCTTAATTGAGCTTACAGTGAGATTAGGTCGATTTGTGTTAGAGAACCAAGATATATCGTCCTATTAATGCAAATACCGACTAAGTGACTTTTTCACGAAATCGTGTTTTTTACGCCTTTGGAATAAGAATTTCAAGGACTACAATCTAGTAAAACCCATGTTTTGATACGACTCTCCGTTCCAAAGATAGCTTTTAGATAAAGTTACTTAAACGTCATTTTACTGAAATATTCACTGCCAAAATCTGATATACATAACTTAATACAAAACTTTATGCTTTCTCCGCCAAGTAAAAACTGTTAATGGTACATAGTGTTTATTTGCATTTATACATTCCCATTTTAAGTTTTTCCAAAAAATATTATATTATACTTATTTGGTTTTAGCATGAAAATGATTCTATTAAATTATTTATTTTACGACAGGTTGAACACATTACATGCCTTTAGCATGTTTTTCCAGTAGATAATTGTTTCCAAACAACACCAATTATCATACTGCCAAAAAATTTAAAAGCGACTTAGTTGCTTTTGCTTGTAGTTCTATTTCAATATTGACGTAAATCTCTACAGGAGAAACCAATTATGTGCGCGTACGAGCCTCACGCCGTAGTAACTTCACTCAGTTGCGACTCACGCGCCGATGTCACAAGTTGTTGTTTCTCGTAATGTTTGTTAAAAAAATCGTGTAAAAGACTATTTTAGCGCTAGTGTATAATAACTATTTAGGATTATTTAGGGTGATCCAAAATAGCTTTATTGTTAAATATTAATCATTAGTCGTCAATCATTTAATCATGTACAAATAACTTCAAAAGTATCTGTTTACACGTGAAATAAATAATACCTACTTGATACGTGCTTTACGTTAAAGAGGAATTCCGTTTTCTACGTAATTATGGAAATGTGTTAACAATATCATTAAATAAAATGTATGTATAGAAACGAATCAAATAGATTTACTTATGGTTCACGTATCAAGTAGGTATTATTTATTTTACGTGTAAATATACTACTTTTGAAGCTATTTGTACATGATTAAAATGATTGATGACTAATGATTAATAATTATCAATAAAACTATATCGGATCACCCTAAATGGAGCGTGACGTCAAATTGATGTCATCGGCATGAAAATTACGGGCCCTGATAATAACAATGAGTGCAAGGAGTAGAAAACTCGTTAGACTCGCCACGGGGAACAAGGAAACTGCCTTTGGTCCGTTTTCGTAATTAAGGTTTCGTAGTTAGCTACGTAAGCTACGTATTTTTCGCCGGTTCGTAATTGATTACCAAAGCGGAATTTATTTTCCGTTTTCGTAATTGCTTACTAATTCTTCTTTCGTAGTTAATTACCAAAACATATTTACTTTTCTTATTTCATAATTGATTACGAAAAAAGAATTTACTGCACTAGTTAATTTTCATAAACTGCCTGATACTATTTTGAGATCTTTGTTCGTTTAGCCATTTTCCATAATATTTTTTAGTCGATAGATTTCCACTGCTACTGGACATAGGCCGCCCTCAGAGCATGCCTTAAAGATCGATCGTGAGTAGTCGGCATCCAATAGACCCCGCTGAGGATTTTAAACAGAATAATATGGATTGCTTGTATAAACTGTGGCCATAAAATAAGTGTATTCCCGTTGTCAGAGAGGTTTTTTGGCCACCTTGTATATTGTTAATCTTTTGCTGGATGCTATGTCATAATTTGTCATGTTTTTCATGTCAAAGGCATCACTACGTTTTAATTATTTGGTACAAACTATATTGAATTCACTGTATTCCATTTTGTGGAAATACAAAAAGCTATGAAAGTTCCGATTTCAATTATTTCATTTAGAATTTATTTAGCGTTAATGGTTTCATTAATCGCAAAACTAAATAAATTAATTACGAAACTCTAACAAATTCAATTTTGTAGACAACTCAGTTACTACCTGCAAAAACATATTTTATCCAAGGTAACTACGAAACTCAATTACTAAAAAGGAATAAACTCTCTTTTGATAATGAATTACCAAACAGTGAAACATAATTCTCGATTCGCAGCCAAATGACTGCGAAAAAAGAAAAATAAATTCCTGTTTCGTAGTCAACTACGAAACAGATTACGAATGCAGAAATTAAATTCCGCTTTGGTAATCAATTACGAAACGGTGAAAAATAATTCTTCTTACGTAGGTAACTACGAAACCATAATTACGAAAACAGACCAAAGGGAATTTGGCTTTATTTTTCCTAACAAAACTTTCAATAATGTATGACTACCGGTTATCAAGTGTACAAATACTATTTATATTATTACTGTTATGTGTACCTAATTATAAAATGAAAAGTAACATCCTTAGTCATACATTATGGTGTTATTTAGTTTCGGAGGCCTAGCTTTCGAGTTCGAGTTGGCAGAGTTGCTGAGCGAGCGTAGTAGATGTAGTAAGTGTATGATGCGATTACTCGAAGACGCCTGAACCGATTAGCATTTTTTTATTTTTATTTAAAGGTGTATAGTTTTGAGATATTGTTTTATAAATCTTAATGTAATCAGTTCAGTCTTTTATGAGATATCAACAAAAACTGGTGAAGTTCGTTGTTTTTTATTTTTTTTTATTTCGTGTTTTTCCCACAAAACCTAAAACTATGTATTATTAAGGGTTAGGAGGCTTCCAAAAATGCTTTATTGTCAATAAAATACTGTGATTAGTGATGATAATTTGAAGATTTGAGACTTAAACGAAGACACTTCTAGATTTCCTACAGATAAAACCGATTAAGTCATTGTGGATTTTTAGTAAATTTTGTAATAACTTAAAAATCGGAGACTTTTTTTAATCATATTGTGATTTATAAGAAACGTACATGTCAACCAAAGCTTAATCAAAGGAATATGTTGTTCTAGATGTATTGATAAGAGAAATAAACAAAAATATGTTTCTACAGGAAAAAGCAACTAAGTTTGCGACTGTTTTATTAAAATCGCATTTTTATTGTCAATCAAATACAGACTGAATAATTTTCACGATTAGATAGTAAACTAGACAATATAGGCTATAAAATTCTAAATACATATTGTACATATCTTAATTTTTTTATGTAAAGATATACCTCCAAACATTAAAATCGCATTATCTCAAAATCACTTTTTTTTACTTAGTCGGTATTTGCAGTAATAGGACGATATATTTATTTATTTATTGTTATATAAATGATATCATTATCAATATTTATATGATAATGATATCATCATTTATTTAACAATGGGTATATTAAAAAGCGGGTTTCTTATTGTATTATACGTTCATGGTATCACAATCTTAGACATCATATTCACATTTCATAAATTTTGCGTAATACTTAGAAAAACCGTATACTATAGGTAGAAAATAAAATACTGTCAAAACATATTAAAGTAATTGAGTGATAAGTACAAGAATGGATGTTTGATGACGACCCTAGGCACAGATTTATCATTTTTTTATATCAAACACATAAATACTGCGTGTGTAGCATGAACAGTGATATGTTTCTGTTATAATTATATATTTTTGTTATAGTTTTTTTTGCGTAGTTTATCAAATACGTGTGGTTTCTCGTTTAATTGTATTTAGATAAAATATTGAATACAAAAACCACGTTAATATTTTAACGATGGGCTGACAATATTTCGAAATCTGTGGGTAGCTTCTCGGTAAATAGATTGCCTATAAAACTTAGAAATTACCTACTAAAAACCATTTTATGAATAAAGAGTTTAAGTAATTGGACCATGTTTTTCAAAGTTGTCGTCTCTTTTTTGTGACATAGGTATTTTTATATTTCCTGCTCAAAATCGTAAGCAGTTTTGATCCTAATTGGGAAAAAAAATATCCTAAAATTGAAACACCAAATTTTTCCAATTTTCTATTCTGTTACCGCCAAATGTATGAACGGTAATGAAATGGAAAAAACCTTGGGACAAAAATGTTCTCATTTTATCAGGGCCGAAAGTGCTCGTGATTCTGGGTGGAAATCATAGATATCGAAAGTTCCAAATCCAAAAAGAAGTGGATGACAGTATTGAAAAAAAAAATGACTCAAGTTTATCTTTTATTCCTGAATTGGAAGGTAAAGATTACATAGTTTTGTTCATAAGATTGATGATTTTATCTCCAGTGCTGATACTCATGCTAATGAAAGAAAAATAACGAAGTAGATTTTAAGCTGTTTTGAGGATTTCCTCAAACAGCTTGCTTAAAATTGAGTAATAAATTACTGGAATACTCCTTACAATAAAAAACATTAATTCTGTATTTACAGCGGACCGGAGCAAATTACTTTCAGAGAATCTACAAGACCTGATTAGATAGTTTAATACTGAACAGTGGATATGATTAAATCTATGGCATTCCATCAACAAATTCTTAACCATTGTTTTTCCCTCATTTTATGTTTTCAATCTAAGTACTTATGATAAAGTCATTTTTAAAAAGCAATTTTCACGCACGAATCGTTTGTAAAAGAGCACAATTTTTTGTATTCTGTTCTTTTACAAACAATTCTTATGGAATTAAATATACGAGAAACGGAGAATATACGGGATCATTTTCGCCTACTACCGGGATCAAAAGTGAACATAAATAAGTAAAATGATTACTAGCTATTACACTTTTTTCTTCCCTTTAAAAGAATCGTATTAAGATTTAATGATTCTTAAAAGAAAGAACATGATTATACATTTTATAAGAACATGGTAAAATGTTTCTACAATTAATTCGAATGCTTTCATTCGTGTCCTTTTTTATATTCTTGTGGGACTTTTCAGGATTCTCTGACCCAATCTTGCTTAAAGATAACAGGGTCGCGTTTTATAAAGTTACAATTTACAATTTCGCTGTTTGCCTCTCTAACGCACGCACATATTGGCTAGAAAGAGAGGCAAACAGCGAAATTGTAAATTGTAACTTTATAAAACGCGACCCAGGATTACGAGTATGGCAATGCTTTAGTAAGATCAGATTTGTTATTCACTACGTTTACGAAGCTTAGCGGCTCAGGCGGTACGGAATATGTAATTTCTGATATCTTATTCTTGTCAACGATAAACAGACATATCGAAACTCTTTTTT
>JALPQI010011900.1:0-45528 GCA_025490895.1 Thaumatotibia leucotreta
TGGTACTAAATGCTTGATATTTACAATTACCTAAGCAATAGATTAAACCATAATCTTACCTGGGTATGTATGTGCCATCGGGAGCATAAGCATTGTTATCTGGTTCCTCATCATCTATTAAATTAACCATAACGAACTTCCTGCTTAAAGACTGAATTTCTGAACAGCTGGCAAATTTTGGCTTCAGATTTTTGCACGCCGTACACCAAGATTTGTGTATTATGACCATCAAGGGTTTTATGTGGCGGACTGCTAGTTGTTTACCAGATTCCAATGAACTTGCCCAAATGTAGTTGTTTCCGAAACCATTGTCCGAAGCGCTGCAGTAAACCCTGTTTGATACCAAAGCGAAGAACGCTTTTGCTAAACCAGTACCGGTCGGCATTTTATGCTGTAGGTCGGCTTAAGAATGACGAGGTTTTAATCTGGAGAGGTTGGCCAGACCGGATACTGGTACTGAATAATTATTTACATTTTAAACACTTTTTCCGTTGCATACCCATTTTCACAATATTTTGTAAATTGATATGAAGTGACATTTGACATTTTATCAGTAATCCATAGAGCTTAATGTTATTAGTTTCTAAGGGAATCTGAATGTCCATGAATAAACATGTCGTGCCATCTATGGCCGCAGTGAGAAAGCTTTACGTAAGGTAGAGATCGAATGGTAGCGGCGGCAGCGAGCTCTATTGCTCGCTTTCTGATTCATAAGTTTATCGTCAGATGGCGGTAAAGGTCTTGCGAAGTGAAGCTTTGAAACAGACAGCTTTTGAAGCTGCGTTTCCACTTAGTGTTCTGATCGAGCATTCGTGTGTTCTTGGGCAGATGAAAACAGGATTTTACATAGCAAAATGTTCGTTCGTCAGCCCACAAACAAGTGAATGGTCACTCAGAACACTAAGTGGAAATGGAAACGCGGCTTCACATGCTCGCTCAGGACAGTCAGAACACTAAGTGTGCTGCTTTACAGTACAATCCATCAACTTATATACCTACAATGTTATCTACAGTAGGTATATTTAAAATAGTATTGTGTGGGTAATACACTTAATAACTCTAATACTTTATACCTGTAAAGTAAAAAAAAAATATAGTTACAATGTCCTAATAAAATTAAGAGAGTTTGTATCTGGTACCCGACAGAAGCTGTTTGGATAACTTCGATAACAAGACTGTAAGCATTTATGAAATTAAATGTCTTAGCTGCGATTTTCAGCGGTAGATATGACATTGTTCAGGATAAAGGCATGGATTCTAAAGTCAACTTTGTGACCTGGATGCTTAGCCAAGTTGCCAGTCGCTAACGCTTAGTAGCGTATCGTAGTTTTCCCTCTCTGTCACTCTTTCTTCTTATTGCGACAAAGACAGTTAGCTGCCTTTCGTTTACGAGTGACGATTAAGCGTTAGCGATAGGCAACTTGTCTAAGCACCCTGACATGAGTGGTGGGTGATACCGACAGTGATAATTAAATTGCGCAACATTTATTCCTATACGTAGTTAATGAAGAAACGTCTTAAGCCCCGCAGTGATGAAATTCTAGCCGGCAATTCAATCACCTGCAGAATGTCCCAATTACAACGACAATGACAGTTGCATCCTCCTATGCAAGCGACATAATGCTATGACAAACTTTTTAAAATCGCTCATGTGTATCGGCGTGTGGCGCTGCGTGTGCACATGTTTTTTACCCATTTTCAAATACAGCAATGTCGATACGTCTCGCTCCACGTAGCCTATTGGAAAAAGCAGATAAACTATGGTAATTAAAAGTGCAGCGTGCGTGATTGTATCTCGCACAGAGGATACGCATTTCAGTACGGCTTTTAACCAGAACGCCCGCCCGCAATGTCAGGGTCCTAATTTAAAATATTAGTAAATATTTATTAGATCCCTTGTGACTAGAGATTGATACAATAGTGGCTTATTTTTGGGGAAAAATAAGTTCTACATTGTCGCGGGGCGGAGCGCTGTTTTGGAAGTTCGCGCGCGCTTTTTTTTTTAAACCGTTTTATATTCATGAATAATCAGCCAGTGATAGTGATATGAATATGTACGGCCAGGGCCGGAACCGGAGTATATACGGGACTGTGAGATCCTTGGCGCCTGCCCGGACGACGCCCGTGGCAGGTCTGGAAGAGGTCCTCTACACACCTCCTTACTTTTACCACATTCCTCCGCCACCGCCACTCAACACATATCCTGGCCGAAAAAGACGGAAAAGGGATCGGGTAAGTCACGACATTATTATAGGAATCTGTTAAACTTTTTTTACAATGCGTATGCCCAAAAAGTGCTCTTTTTAAAGGTTAACTTATTCACAGAAAGTTCTATATTTTCGCACGTGTGCGGTAATGAATTTTCATAGTACTTTTCCGCACGGCCTGGTTTGTACTGCCGAAACAGTCTGGTTTTCCTCGCATAATGCATTGTAAAATGTTGTATGATACACATGTTGAAATGTAGGCTTTCCACACTAGTATCATAAATAACTATTCTAGGTGTATTAAGTTAAACCTATGTACCTGTAGCCACTCATGCTTATGGTAACTCTGGTTACCAGCTGTCACTCTTATTTCACATAGGAATAAAGTTCAACCAAAATTTCAAAGCAAATGAGTGGACTACATGAAAATCCGAGGGTCGATCCATCCCGAATAGGTACCTACCTATTCCATCATTACTGAGAACAAATTTCAACAACTTTAAAGACTACACAACGCACTTATAATATGGCCTTTAAGTAAAGAATTTTAGCAAAATACAGTATGTATGATGGTTTGTGAGTTAATCACAATTAGAGTTAGCTGGCCTGGCAATACCATTTTTTAATAACTACATCATTTTGAGTACCTGGCTAATGAAAAAAAACGGTGATTTAATTTAGAAACTAAAAGATACATTATCAGAAGTTTACAAACCCAATAAATCAAACAAATTCAGTCCTACCCTGCCCCTGACCATACTTCGGCTGTTTTAGATATGTTTGCAGCCATCTTTGTTTAAAATATTATTGCTAATGATTGTACATCATCATCATCATCCTATTTAAGGGCTGGGCCCTTGTCGGTGGAGTAATCGCCATCTCTCTCTGTCGTCCGTCAATTCCTTTACCTCCTTGTACGTCCCTGTGCCTTTTCCTTCAGTTGGTCTACATACGCCCTTCGCGGCCTTCCCCTTCCCCTCCTTGCTTCTATCTGCCCTTCTATTAGATTTTTGATGAAATTGTCATGTCGTACAAGGTGGCCAAACATTCTCCCTCTTCGGTTTTCTATTGTTGCTAAGATAGCTCTTTTTTCTTGGACTAAATTAAGCACTTCCTCGTTTGTTTTTTTGTCCAGCTAATACTTTTCATACGCCTCCAGCACCACATTTCAAATGCTTCTAATTTTTCGCGGTCTAATTGAGTGAGAGTCCAGGTTTCACAGCCATATAAGGCAATGCTCCAGATATAGGTCTTGATCAGTTGTTTTTGTAGGTGTGTTGCTATTTCAGATTTGAACAAATTTTTTCTGTTAGTAAATGCTTTTTTAGCTATTGATATGCGTGTTTTTACGTCTTGAGTGCATCTCGATTCATTGTTAATAATGCTGCCTAGATACACCCAATCATAATTAACTGAGCAAATGCCTTCAGCCAGCTGTGCGTTATCAGTTGTATCATGTTGTATGGAACAGACACCCCTTTTGTAGTGTTATCGTAATGTGCCGTATCCCAACCTGCGTCACATTGCTGTACCAGCAGATACGCGAATTCAGAAATGCGTATGCGAAATGGAGGCCGATTATTTAATTTATATAACTAAGAATAGTCTTTTAGGATGGCTATTCATTTTATTCTACGTCGACTACCTTCACGGGTGGGGTCAGCATTACATATAATTATAGCAGTTCTTTACGCAATTTTCATATTGTATTGATGGAGGGTTGGCAGCTTTTGGCAGCAAATCCTACCGACCGATCCCAGACATAAAAAAAATTGAAGTTACTTTTCCTAAACAGAATAATATACCCACTGAATAGGCCCCCAAACAGATTGCTACTACTTTTGTTACTATTGACCGGGACGCTTAGGAAGTTAGACAGTCTTTTTAAACTGCAAACAATCAATATAATCGCCATCAGCTAAACTCCACTGATGGTCATAGGCCTCCCCAGAGACTGATTGGAAATAACAGATAATAAAATATGCACTTGATTACTTTATCTCTCATCTAATAGTTAATTTAAATAAAAATAAGATCTTTAGCACTTTGCATTTGAATTTAATTTGGTCGTGCTTGAACCTACATATCCTAAGGCCTCATCATCATCATCATAATCATTTATCAGCCGAAACACTTCTACTGCTGAACATAGCTAGGCCTCCGCCAAAGATTGCCACAGTGACCGGTGAGGCGACCTGCGCCACCCGCATCCAGCGGACTCCTGCAACTTTCACTAATATCCATAACTAATACCAATACCTAATAGCTAAGACCTACCTATTGATAATTTAATTTTGTCATATATATACCTAAGTATTTATAATTATAACTCACGAGACAGAACTGTCATACGAAAGCTACATTAAATACAACCTGCGGCACTACCGCGAAAAACTAAATTCGTAAATTTCGAGGATTTGTCTCTCTCACTCTAATGAGCTAATGACGCCTTCGTTTGAGAGACAGAGAAATATCCTTGAAATTTACGAATTTCGATTTTCGCGGTAGTAGGCCTATCCAGTACTTCCATAACTTCCATTTGTATGTGGCCAACATTGATGGTTTTAGTGTTTCAAGTTAACCGACCATTGTTCTCCATGTCTTTTCTAGGTGCAATCAAAATAAATAAAAAGCTTCTGAAGCTAAAATTAATAGTAGTTTAAAAATTGCCTTGAAATGCATTGTACGCTCCAATTCTACATTGTGCGTTCCCTTCCCATTGAGAGTCCACGTTGGAATTTCGAGCTTTTGATTATGTCAATAATTGTAAATTCAATCTTTTTTTTTACATATATCACTGGCCAAACTGCTGGGCAAAGACCAACTTTTATTTATATTTATTTATATATCTTAAATTCAATCTTTAGTTTGTAAAAGATGGCATTCAAAAATCAAAAGTTTCAATCGATTGAAGGTGGTCTCTCAATTGAAACGTTTGTCATAAAATTGTTTTGTCGTACCATTTCGGTTGTTAAATGGGGTAGTTGTAGGAATTACTTCCCTCCCACAATTTACTTTACGAAATGTATGTACAGAGTGTAACAAAGATAAGTGGTGATCCGATTTAAGGGCTCATTCTCATCTTCAGTATTCTTTCTGGTTCCCTAACAAAAATAGAAGAATAAATGTTTTCGTGAAAATAATGTTCATTTTGTATGCATGTCTTCCTATCTGGATCTCCCCAATATTTATTTGTGCGAAAACATGTTTTCTTCCATGTTTTCCTCGTCAGAATATAGAACTGACTGCGGCCTTATACGAATTCGCCACTATTTTTGCTACGCCTTAGGATAAATTAAGTAAAAAAAATCATAATTCATAAGCCAAGATTTTTGTAAATTTATTTACATGAAAAAAGTAAATACGATCACGAACATTTAAATTAAAGACTAACTAATATATTTTGTTGTCATAACATTCCATGAAGATTACATTCAATTCCCGGTCATTAAAGGACGTTCGAGATTTATACATAACGTAATAAAAGTTTCGTTACATTTTACTAGTTAATGTTAAGTAGCCATCTCCACTTGATAATGGGGGTATGATCCTGGAGAAAAATTAAGCACGCATTCTTATTTTCTCGATCATGATATTGAATTATATTTGAGAATCTATAAGTACGAATCTTATGTTTGTCAATAAGTCTCCTCAGAATATTAGATGCATCGTTATCCAAATTAGTTAAGATTATTTCTTTAGCTCTGAGCAATTATGCTTATATACCTTAATGATAACATAATAATATCTTTTAATATAATTCTAGGTAAAAGCTAAATGAAATAAGTGCGGTGAACACTTCCATAGTGCTATCGTATTTACGTCTGAGCAGATTTTTCGTCCCGTATTTCAAGGTCGGCAGAATCTTTTATGTGGAAGATGTTCTTTTCATCTTTGGTATGCGATCGACTTGGTAGTACTTGCGTTTTCCGATGTGATACTGTAGTCCTGTGTGGTGGGTACTTTGTGAAAGCTCCGTACGACCATGCGATGCCAGTAGCCATAGAAAATACAATACATATAAGCTTTAACTGATCCCTCCTGTCCATATCTGATAAATTCACTGTCTGTTATTATCTTTCCATTTGGCTTCGAACTGTAGCAAATACAGTTCGAATCAAAAATTATTTTGTGTTGTAATGAATGTCTTTGACGGTTCAAAAATAAGTCAGTCCTGTCAAATCTGTCACAGACCAAAGACAATATATTGTCTTATCAATAAGTTTACGTTTTTTTGACTTCATAAGTACCTACTTGTCTATTGTAATTTACAGTAAAAATTACAGTGAATTCTCGAAATAGGGAACTATAGATATTTTTTTGTTTACTTATCAGTTAACGATATTCTTAATTTTGTAATAAGTATTATAGAATTCCCAATAGTGATAAGTCTGATCGCAATTTTGTTTCATACCAAAATCATTTATACCTACGTTTTAGCAAAAATAAACCACCTTAACTGGCAGTAGTTATTTAGCGTTATATGTTAATACGTATATGACAACTAAATAATATTATGTATTATGTAGTATCATACGTATGATAATCTATAAGGCCACAAAGATTCTTAGTGTTCAATTCAAATCAACTATCATATAAATGAAACAAGAAGGTATAACATTATAAATTTAATTGTACAGTTTCTTCCAGTTCTTTCATAAAAAAGTCATGCTTACTGCCTTTGGACTTGTTTCTTAGTTTTGGTACGGATATTTTTTGGGACATATTTTACGGCCTATCTCCGGTTTGCATTCTTTCTCCGGTGGTTTTGCTTTAGGAGAGAACCTCCCAAATGTGTACAGGATTGTTGCAGCACCTGCCAGTGAGAGTGCTAGAAGAGTAAGCAGGTCTCTCCGTTTTAAAGGTGTATGTGGGTGATTGAGGGCTGTGTAGCGATTTCTGAGAATGCCCTCAGCGTGCTTTCTCCCAGTCCAGTACCAAAGGCGGGTTGGTTTCGGCGCGTCTAGTTTGTATGGATGCATTTTGATTTGTAGATTGCACTTAGGTAATTTATTTTAGTAATCCCATTCTGTTTTGTAGGTTTTGTGGTATGTTATTAGCGCCGATATTGATGATCAGCGATGGCAGACATTTTGGGCCTGGAAATAATATTTGTTACGGTTAATTCCACGAGAATAAAACATCAAATAAGTATCAATCATTCTGTGTGTTCAATACTTTAACAAAGTAAGAATTGCCCGTGAGTCGAGCCTAACACTTCAGGGACCTACGGACAGGTACTATTTAGAAATTATGGGACTCAACGCATGTTTTTTTTTTCTGAGATTAAGGTACAGTCAACGTCAAACGCTTTAGATGTTAAACAAATTTACACTACCATAAAGGCAATAAAGTCGTGTAAATATATTTTTGGCACCTAAACCGTAATAATATAATTTACGTCGACTGTACACTTGTAAAACAATACATAAGATGGGTAGGTAAGGTAAGGTAACGTAAAATAGGTGGGTATATCCCTGACGATAAATATTCCGGATATATTTTAAAGACAAGCGGGTCTTAATCGCGTATACTCACGTTTAATTATACTGACGTTTCGGGCATGACGTTACACCCGTGGTCGCAGGCAGACTCCTGCTGCTGTCAGCCGGGATTGTCTGCCTGCCACCACATGTAACGTCATCACGATTATGCCTGCTTTCCACTTAGAGCAGAGCGGACTCGTTAATGGCTCCGTTTCATGTTCATCGCTCGCTAAGGACTAGTATTCAGTTGACGGCTGCGAGTTGCAGCAGCAGTGAAAGTTAAACGGACCCATTAACGACTCTGCTCCGCTCGCAGTGGAAAGCGGGCATTAAGGACCCGTTCTTCTTTATAGTAATATGAGTGATAATCATGAAAATTTAAATCAATATATGTTCCGGATATAGTTGGTTAGTAGTTACACTCACCATTACGGTCCTTTTCCCATTTTGTCCCACATGGTGCCCGCGAATGCACCAATCGCTGAAACAGTTACTATAAAAATTTGTTGGTTGCGGTTCATGACATTTGTAATATTTGACGTGACATTTTGTTTCGTTTTTATTCTTCCCGTTAATGTCAAAAAGAGCAAAGAGTTTACGTACATTTTTAGCAAGTATTAAGCAATTTTAAGCATTCGTCCGTAGAAACCAAAATAAAATTAACTTACCTAAAAACATAATCACGCAAACCAAGCTTCCAATAATATTTTAGACTTGAGATTTTTGCGAAGATTTTTACGTGCGAGTTTTAAAAAAGGGTAGGAAACTACCTATTTATAATACAATATCAACAAAATCGATTAAATAATTGAACCCCGCAAATAATACAATTAACATCAACAACCGATCATTAAAATGGCATATCATCTTGCACAGGCATATTGCTTTGCAATGGCATAGATGCCGAAAAAAAGATGGCAATTATGAAGGCAAGGTCCAGGTAAGAATAATTCTTAGCGGCCATGTGCGCGTGTGGATGACAGTTCTGACCCTACATTACCAATGCTAGGCGAGCGGGGCTGTGGGGGTCTCACTAGTATGGTCACCAGTAGGCTTAGCTTAGACATGATTGGTGCGACAGTATGTCGCCGCGAAATAGACTATCCGTCCCTCTTTTATCAATATTCATATTCATTTATTCAAAAAAAATCATTTATTTAAATATAGTTAGCAAAATTAAAGATGGAAAATCTAACTCGCGGCGACATAGGTGGGTCAAAATTCTATTCGGTGTCTAGTTTCATACCACTCTGTCACGCTTTTAGTTGCTATTTCGACTCCGTATATTAAAAAAACGGTGCAGTTGTATTTCTTATATTTTTTTCACGCTAGATTTTAATCCATACAACAAAGATTAGAAACAAAACATTCTCTCATACAAAAATCACAACTGTGTCACGTTTTTTAGGGACACAAAATAAGACAACGAAAAGAATTTTGACACAGGTACTGCCGTCCCACTCCTATGCTAAACATACTGAAAGATTAGCACACGATTGGTACGACAGTATGTTGCCGCGAGATACACTATCCGTCCCTCTTTTATCAATATAGTTAGTAAAAGATGGAAAATCTATCTCGCGGCGACATAGGTACCGACCGACGTACCACTCCTGTGCTAAACATACTGAAGGATTAGCACATGATTGTTACGACAGTATGTATGTCACTGCAAAATACACTATCCGTCCGTCTTTTATCAATATAGTTAGTAAAATATGGAAAATCTATCTCGCGGCGACATAGGTACCGACCGACGTACCACTCCTGTGCTAAACATACTGAAGGATTAGCACATGATTGTTACGACAGTATGTATGTCGCTGCAAAATACACTATCCGTCCGTCTTTTATCAATATAGTTAGTAAAATATGGAAAATCTATCTCGCGGCGACATAGTTACCGACGTACCACGACTCCTGTGCTAAACACACTGAAGGATTAGCACGTGATTGGTGCGACAGTATGTCGCTGCGAGATAGACTTCCCGACTTATACTAACTATACAGGGTGGATATGAGTAACCCGACAAACTTGAAGTTTAACTGATTTCACTAAATAATAAAAGCGCGATACCTGGTTTTTATGAGGTGGCCCACATGCTTGTTTGTCACCTACACAGTACCTACCTAATAAAACATTTTGCTCAAAAGGCTTTATAAACAAATTGCCACTTCAAAATTTTTTTGAATATTTAATATATAAATTAAGTTGTTTAATATTGAATAGGTGTTTGAAGTAATTATTAAGAAAGTGGTAAAAAAAATCAAATGATGCAGTTTAATGGCCCATCCAAGTTGTAATTAATATCAAATCACAGAAAAAAACTAATAAGTAATAGATCAAAATTTCGGTGGATAATTTAACAATCGCTTGCTCATGTCGTTAGGAAAACTCGTGGTTGGCAAATTTTCGATTGAGATATATTTCAACACCACTTTAATACTCTTGAGACATCGTAGCCATTCAAATTTATTTAACAGTTTATCATTTAGGTAGTTAAAAATTTGCTCCTGTTCTATTACACACTGTATAATTTTGTGATTACACTAAACACACTTTAACTAGTACCGCTGAGGCGAACGCTCGCCTTCTGTCGCCAAGCAGTAGCAACAACATCCCGGTGTTTGTTTGTGTGTGCGTAGGGTTGTAACTGTGTGGGTGTATCCCTGTGCGCAGGAGTGTCCCATGTAGAGGTTAAAATTCTCGCGGCCTTCACCAGAGATGCATTGGGACCGGTTTGATTTATCGGGTGGATCGATCGTTTCTATGATTGTGTGTCTACTTTTCTAGTTAACTATTTAACTTCCTTATTCGTCAATGAAAATTGCTTAAGGTAGGCCTATTAAGTAATAAACACACTGGATTTGGAGCACCAAAGCCAAATTTGGAAAAGGATATTTTAGAAGCGATCTTTTTATCGTGTAGGCGTAATGACCGAAATTAAATCATTATAATAGACAGATCGATGGTCTCAAAAGATATGATTCAGAGAGATGACCATCTGAACCTTTTATCTTAAAGTACAGTCGCCATCAAAATTAAAAGTAATGTCGACTCTAATGCCTTTACAATAAAGATTTGCTGCAGCTACACTTCGGACACTAATCTGGACGCTCTCGTCTGATAATATCGTTACGAATAAAGCTCCAAAAATATATTAAACTACCTTAGTATAAAGGTAGGTCAAAATTCTTTTCGTTGTCTTGTTTTATACCACTCTTCTGTCACGCTTCTAGTTGCTGTCTCGACTCAGTACCTATATAAAAAAATCCGGTGCACTTGTATTTCTTTTTCACGCTAGATTTTAATCCATGCATCAAATATTGGAAACAAAACATCATCTCAAAATCACAACTGTGTCACGTTTTTTAGGGACACAAAATAAGACAATGAAAAGAATTTTGACCCAGGTATTAAGGACGTGTTTGCATATTTTTAGCGCTTCGTCTGTGTCTATTACCAAAGCCTATACCAACGGTCAGAACGTAAAAAATCGCCGGTGTCTATAGAGCCGGCCGAGCGACTATGCAGTGCTTGTTATGTTTTTTTCAACAACAACTTTCAAGCTCCGAGGCTCTCCGAGTCCGCGCCATGCCTCCTTATAGTGGGAGAGCAAAACCTGTAGATACTGTTCGTCCACTTCGGTACGAAGTACCTGCGCGCCCGTCGTCCCTTTCTCTCTCACGCGAAATAGGAATGAACAGATCGCCTGTTTCACCACTCCACACTGGTATGCAAAGATTGATAGCTTATATGACCATTTGGTTTTAAAAGCGGCCAGAAATCACGCACGGTTGAAACTTTTCGCCGCCTCGCGTCCTTAGGACCGGCCAGACGTCTACGGTCTGTAGCTAAACTTTAGTTTTGTTAATAATTGTGCGTTCATAATGTCATTAACTTGTGTGGATCGATCGGTAGTGTAACTCGTTTGTTTAAAGTATCAGTGAAGCCTTACTGTGAGGCAGTGCACAGTGGTCAGTTGTATTGACTATTTGTGGCTAGTTTAAAGTTAATGCAACGGTGAAGTTGAATTGAAAGTGGTTAGTTGAAGGACGGAGATGTGTTTTGTTTATCAAACTGCGAGTGTATAATGCTTGAAGAATGGATCCTGTAGCTGACAACGGATTAGTGGTGAATAATCTGAACCACGTCCGGACCGAGTCTCAGGTAAGCCGGCTCAGTAGGTATCGATGAGGCAAAACACGTTTGCCATTGCATACCTACCTACCCGTGATAAGTACAATGACTTTTCAATCATTTGATACATTTCATGGTATTCGTTTTTGATAGCAGATATTGCCCTAAACTTATTTGGTTATCATAACATATCTCAGACTATCAGTTGTAACTATTAGGAACCAATTTTTACATTGCAAATAATATTATGTAATAGTTAATAAGGTCCTGTAACTCTAAACTTACTATCACTTTAATAGATCAGCTTTATACAACTTAACATTACTTTTATTACACAACAACACTTATCATGATCGGCGATATAAATATAACAAAAATACTAGGTATTTTCAAATCGTCCATGACTGCCAAAAATATAAGGTCCCTGTGTCGACAATGAGGATGCACTGAAACTTTCTGACGTCTTATCCTTTTTGCCATCGACACAGTGTATACTCCTGTTTTTAAAGTGTCTCGAGTTAAAGTCGATCATAGGATTCATAGGCTACGGTAGGATGCTTACGATCAGAAGGTCCGTATGATTGTTTGCCATTTGCCACTGTTTGTTATAAAAAAAATCACAACCCTGTAGGGCGATTAATTAATAACATTACTTAGGTACAATCGAGTGCATTAATATATAGACACATTTGTAAGGGATCAGTATGGAGAAGTGTATATATATTAATGCCCTTGACTGTACTTACATCGAATCGAATTAGGTACGTAAGCGCGTTAAAGTCTTTTTCGATCCGAGGTTGAGTAAGTACAGTGGCGAGTGCATCGACTTTTTTTAAATAATAATAAGAACGTTTATTTATAATAAATAACAACTTTGTTACATTTTACACATCCTGTAAGACAGTTTGTTGGCAGAAACAGTCTCCCTTTATACAATACTGTTATGTTATCTATCTGTTTTATTAACTATATCATATATTTATTTATAAACTGTATTTCAATCTTTAATAACAATTAGGTTTAGCTAAATTAATTTGAGTTTCCAATTGTTGCAACTTAGAAAGATAATCGTGACTCCTGTGGTAATGATGAACTGTGTAGTAATTAACGGGGTCAATACATGTCCGTGTCAAAAGCATTGTTATTTGGGCCACACAATTTGTTAGCCTCGTTATTGCACCATATGCATCTCGAACGAAAGTAGCGAATAGTCTCGATGCCTTATCTGAGAAATAGTAAACCTGTACAGTAGTAGTAGGTACAAGTACAAAAAAAAACACTACAAATGATGGTCTCAATTATTCAATATCTATAGGTAATATCGCTAAGATATCGAAAAGTCTATAACATCTTATCAATATCTTGGCCTATGTTATACACAGTACAAGAGAAGAGAAAAGTCAAATATAAATGCATGGAAAGTTGTTATTGAATTTTTCACAATAGGTACCATTTGGTCGCTCGTTTGGTCTAAATGCACCTTCACATGCTCCAATCTTCTGCCCTCTTGCCAATTTGACCCCTGCATTCGTTCAGGTATCACAGTTATCAGGATTGGATGAACATTAAACATCTCTATTTGAAACTATCCTGGTATTCCTTTCAATCTCCCTTTCTGTCCAACTAAATATTCCACCTGTCAAAATAAACAAAGGAAGTGAAACTAACAATATCCACCAGCAAAACGGCCCTTGATTTTTTTCACCGAAACCAAAAACCACGTGACGTCACCATTGTTACCTTCCGAAAACCTGTTTCGCGCCAATTCGCAGCTGGCGGGCAGCGGTTGCGAATAATTAAGGTAAATGTACCATATTGCGGTATACTAAGGCACTTTTGACTTTGATTGTGGGTTATTTTAAAAATACGAAAATTCTAGGTGTGTAATTATTTTTATTTTGTAGACGTGTCTTATGAGATGGATATGAGACATTATTTTGCCCCATAGCTTTTTAATTATGGAAATAATCGCAAATTTGCTAAACCCTTCGTTTGTCCGTAATTGCGTGGTAAAATTTGGCGCATGCTTCAATTCCGTGAGTCGTTGCACATAATTGCGTGATATCTCGTTAGGTCGCATTATTCAAGTATTCTATTAAAATAATAGAATTAAAAATTATTACAATCGTGTCATAATAAGAAAAAAATATCGTAATTTTGTAAGATTTGTAAATTCGACTCTTTATAATTATAAATATAAAAATAAAAAATGTTTAATGAAAGACTTGGATTTTGTAAGACTTTTTCCTGCTATTTATTTATTGAAAACATTTATCCTTTATAATTGAAAGGACATGAATTAAAAAAAATAATTAACGTCTTATGAAACTATTTGGGTACCTACACGTTTGGATAAAGCAATCTTCTACATAAAATATATGCATGCATAGCATAAGTATGTACCTACCATATAGGATATGTGTATATTGCATTTTTTAGGGTTTATTTACGTTTTATTTTTTTGCGCGTGATTAATACCCCTAATCCAAATATGAATGTTACTAACTGAGCTATAGCGTAGACCGATAGACAGGCAGACTGATGGGTGAACGGACGGACTTACGAACCGTCATGTTGTTACTGTAAGGGCTTCTATTCAACTAACAAACCCGAATAATCCAATAGCCCCCTTTTCCTGCAATGTTTTTTATTAATATTTGTATTTTTTTTTACTATTCCTCATATACCGGAATAACAGACATAAGAAGAAAATTATTGTACATTATTACGGGAGTCAGAAAAAATATCTTAAATTGGAAAAATCGAGAAAACCTCTTCTTAGACTGGAAGGTAGTATAATAATTGTGAGAATAACACGGACATGTTTATCTTTTGTGCATTGTTTTTACAAATATAAGACATTTATTGTTGATACTATACTCCATTACTTCGTACTTATGACGTAACGAGCACTAACTTTGGGCTTGAAAATAACACTGAAATTGAAAAATAATCATATACCGGAATTACGTCACTGTCATCTTTAGTCATGAATATACCCATTTACATCAAATTTATGAAAAAATGCTGCCCCAGTTACAAATGATTGAAGAAAACATTGATGTCTGATTTTCCGTTATTCCGTGATACTCCCGCAATTACGTACATTGCATCTGATTTGTGAACATAATTACGGGAATCATCAAATAGACTATTTCCATTAAAATATGCTTTATATTGACATGAAAAATAATTGAAAACTTTGGTTAATAACTACAAGGCAATAGTTTTACAAATTTGGTCCAAATAAACTTATCAACATGTCAGAGAAACCTTACGAAGTTCCCACTGCCTCCTTACGCTCGCCGACTACACGAACCTATGGAACTACTGTTTGGTTAGGACTAACGGATTCGGAAGAGCCTCACTGCTTTAGAATTGATTAAGTATGTCTTATAATTGTGTTTATCGGTTGTTTATGAGCTATAATTTATGAAGTATTTATTTAAATCATGAGTTTAATAATAGTTTCCTTATTTTACGACAAAAATCTAAATATCACGGCATAATGTACTATCCCGGCATAGTGTACCTTTACCTTACTTTTTTTTTCTTTTTATGTGGCCTGAGGGCTGGAGCATTCAGCCTCCGTGATACACCGTTAAACTTGCGAATGCCCGTTTAGGATATTGATAAACCATTTTCAAAGACATAGCCCTTCTGATGGTTGAAATCTTCGATTACAGTGTACAAGAAGCAGGTACCTAATTACAGCTTTGAATTATTCGTTACCGAATAACTAGGTACAATACAAGCACACTATCTCTACACTACAAAGTACACACCTCTCTTAAAACATGTAACAATAGATTGGCTTAAAGGAGGATCCAGGTCATAATTGTTAAAAAAAAAAAACAATGGAAAGAGATAAATTAACATTTCAGTATCGGAGGTAAACACAACGGGCAGCCTGATCGCTAAATCTCTTCCCGTCCAAACATTTTGTAATTATAAAGGTGCATTCACTGTTCTATCTCCCACTCTACGAAATAACGAATCACGTTTCGTGTAACGATCGAATTTCGTAGAGTATGCTGCGAACAGCGAATGCTCTTTTGGTCTGCATGCACCTTCACTCCATCCATACTATTTTATTCTGTACTTACGTCCGACCCTACATTTGAAGTGGGCCTTGACGAAAACCTTGAGTGACATATGGCAGAACATGACGTAAATTGCTACTGACAGGTGGATCTTGCGTATGCACACCCTTTTGTACGAGTTGTATCTCTTAAGTTACAAAGTTCAGTTGCTTGGCAAGTTTTTAACCAAGATATTAATTTTTAAGTAACAAAATGAGTAGGAAAAAGAATAATGGAAGCATTTTTAGCGTATTTTTTATTGTATGGAGTCAGTCGGTCGTCCAAATAGAGCAAGCCTCCATAGAAAACAAAATTTGTTTTTAGGGAAAAAAGTTTTCTTGCCTTTTCCTAGTCAGTATATACAATACTGAATGGGCCTTTAAGCGGAACACCACTATTTTGTTACTCCTAGTACAGACTTCTAAAATTCTACATACCTAATTATAATAATCTTCCTACAAAGACGTAAATAAGAATAAAATGGAGTCCACAGTAAAATGTCGATCGTTTTGAAATTCTAATACCTCCCATAAAAATGCAGGTGCTTTATTTTTGTTCACCATTTTTTTTATTCTCGCAGTTCGGTGAATTTTTTAAAATGTAGTTTTAACCTTGGTATGAGTCACAATACTCAGAAACAGCCCTAAATTAAATCCTAACATTCCTAACCTTGAATTTAGCAACGAAATTGCCGGGTCGATAAAAACTTTATTTTATAATATAACATGAAAGCTTAAGCAAAGTTCTTATCTCGGATAAGGATCTATTGTCGGGTCGGCTTAAAAGGTATTCCAAGTATTTTCTTTGTTTTTATGGCTAGTAAATATAAGTCTTGACTTCGAAATGAGTCACTGAGATAACTGTCCGCACTTGTGTTGAAAGACTTATTACAATAAGCGACCTTGTGTAATGAGTTAGGAGTTCAAATTGCTAAAAATATTCGACCGCGTGATACGATACGAGATTGCAATTTTAAGGAGTCTTGAAGGGCCTACCGCGATCTTCAAAAATCATAAATTTCGAGCATCTGTTTCTGCCACTCACTCCAACGAAGATTCCATCAGTTGGACAGAGACAGATACCTGAAAAAGTCGATTTTCGAAGTTCGTAGCAGAACTGCGGCCCTACCGCGAAAAACTAAATTCGTGAATTTCGAGGATTTGTCTCTCTCACTCTAATGAAGCCTTCGTTTGAGTGACAGAGAAAAATCATCGAAATTTACGAATTTCGATTTTCGCGGTAGTAGGCCGGGCTGTGTTCATGTTCCCACGTCGACTACTGCGCTGGTCCTGCAGTTTCCGGCGATACCTGTTGTTTTTGTTAATACAAAATATCAAGTATTTCTCTCACGCTTAGCGTATAATTATCGTCCAATTTAATGCAGGATTCCTCATGTCGCTATTTATACTCACATCCACATAATAAAAGGAAATAAGTTTCTCGGTTCGCATAACTTCAATTTCCCTTACTTATTGTACAGTCGAAGACAAAATAAGGGGTATACAAAAACGTTCAAAAATATGTCCCAGTGCACTCTAATTCTGTGTAATAAGAACGTCGTAACATATTTATGAACGGATTCTTTCGATACTTATTTTTGCACTTGACTATACATACAAAAATTATGAATCCGTATATGTGACGACCAGTCACGACGTTCTTTTTACACAATACTTTTAAGTATGACGTTACGCTCATAGTAACAGTATTTGATGTAATCAATTCGATCAGAATCATATGTCGATTGCAAAAAAATTGTACATAGTGAAGGCCTTATAATATAATACAAACAAAAATCACGATCCGAAGATTGTTGGACAAAGCGTGCAACAATCTTTGGCAGTAGTAAAAGGGGGCAAATTTAAAAGATAATATAGGTTCGTATTGACGTCGTCAATTTGACGATGTCGATCGTTCAAAGAACATTTGAATTTGTCGCCCTTTTTCAGTGCAAAAGATGTTAACTTCGTAACACAAAACAAAATGGACCGACGATCTAAAGAAAGTGGTGGGAAGTGGTTGGATGCGGAGAGCTGAGGACCGAATACGGTGGCGCGAATTAGGGAAGGCCTATGTCCAGCAGTAGACGACTATGGGCTGATGATGATGATGTTTGATTGTTGATTCCTTTAATTATGTAGGTAGGTACATTTTTTTAGCAATCGACATAAGTTCTCTAACCCCTTAAGTATATCTAATTTCACAAACAGGATCTGTCAATTCGGCTTCGGCATTTCGATTGTGTTCTAAGACTTCTAAGAAATGGCTCAAAGGCGTTTGAATACTTTGAATCAAACGTGCTCACAGCTCAGCCTGCGGCCTAGCGGCTGGCATTGCCAAACTATGACGTCATCAAGGAATTTAGCTATGCTCTATAATCTAGCTGGCACGCGAAACTTAACTACTAAACTGTAAACTGTAACACTTTTATGTAGTGCATGAAACTTTGTCATATTTTTTCCATGGAAATATCTGTATCTTTGAGTACTGCTTAATATACAGGGTGATTCACTAGTCACTGAAACCCAAGGAGCGCCAAATATATTCAGTGTGAAGTGAAGAGAAGTAGACATGCTGATTTTCTGATATTCGTGTATGTATACGACATACACGAATATCAGAAAATCAGCATGTCTATTGATAATTTTAATTCTTTATTTTTTTTTTTATTGGCCGTTTACATATTACATTTAAGGCCGAGCCATACCGATTGCGATGCAGCACGTGCTCGTGCGTGGTTTGCCATCTAAAGGTAGGTTTAGACCAAACGAGCGAATGCTCATTCTATCCCCACACTACGAGATACGTTCGTTACACAAAACGTAATACGTCGAAATTCGTTGATTTTGGTGTAAATCCACCTTTATATGACGCACACGCGCACGTGCTCACGCATCCGGTGTGACTCGGCCTTTACCAAAAGTTCATATGACTCCAATCTAACGTTATGCTTACGGAAGTTTCTCAAGTTAATTTCGCGAAGTGCAATGGGTTAAATTTAGTGCAGCCTAATAGGTCGTCTGCAGCATTTCCTGCTTTGACCTGAAAATAACCGGCACATATAGCACGGTGCTTGCCATTTGGATAATGAAGACATTAAATCTAGCCATTTATGTTCACTGTTAAACTCCTGTACTTAAATAGTAGTAGTAAATCACTTTATTGTACACAGTAGGCTTATGATGGTACCGTGTTTAATCGTTAGTCGTTGTCACCGTCAGGGGCGTCAGGTTCTAACAAGTATGTAAGTGCGAAAGTGATGCGTAGCACGATAAATAGATAAAACCGGCCAATTGCGAGTCGGACTCGCGCGCGAAGGGTTCCGTACCATTATCAATTTATTGTTAAAAAAATACAGTTAAATCAACCTACCTCAAAAACTATAAGAGATAATTTAATCAAACCAAAAATCGTTGATAGAGTTTATAAATGTGCATAACATATAATTTTTTTAGAATTTTATATCGCGTAGTTTAAGAAATAGAGGGGGGGGGCACATTTTTCAGACTTTGAAAGCTGATATCTCGAAAACGATTTGCTTAAATAAAAATGAGATTTATAAACCTTCATTTCATTTTCAAAGACCTTTCTATTAATACCCCACACGCTTATATACAGCTAAAAAAAATTCTATCCCTCAGTTACATGTATGGAGGGCCCCCACCCCAATGGTTATTTTTATAATTTAGTATCATAATCATGTAGCGGTTCATACAACACCTATCCTTACCAAATTTCGTTACTGTAGCATTTATAGTTTCCGAGTAAATCGGCTGTGACAGACGGACAGACGGACAGACGGACATGACGAATCTATAAGGGTTCCGTTTTTGCCATTTTGGCTACGGAACCCTAAAAACGGGACCATCATAAGCCACCTGAATATGTTACAAGTGTTACAACATAGTTATAAAGAAATGTAGGTACAATGGCGAACTATAAGGGATCTCTTCCAGTGCTAAACCTTAATATATTGCAAATTGTAAGTTACAGTACGACGGAACGGAGATGTGATTTGGGAAATTGTAGCGAAAAATCTCGATTGTCTGGTTGTTGTTGGTGTTGCAATTTTCTTGAGTATTAGAAAAATAAAACATCAATAATAAATCTCCACAGAAAATCCAAGAAGCGCTCATGCCGTTATGATCGATTAGGTATTTAATGAAATACACCACATCAACTCGTAAAATTATCGATACAGCTCACAAAACCCCTTTCAGATTACTAGTAAATATTTGTTCTCTTTAATAACAACTGGGTGAAATCTTTTACATGATACAAAATCATATAATCTGGATCTACTCATGATTACAGCTAACTTTTACTAAGTATGGGACCATCTTTGAAAAAGTTACCGCAAAATCTACATCTCCATACAAATTGTGAAACCAGCTGCCACTGCGTAGTTACAATCGAGTTGTCTCTTTCAAATATTAATTCACTCGACTGTAGTAGTTATATTTTTTCTGCCGAATTCGATATAAGTCCCATAGTAAAAGTTGATGACTAGATCTAGAAAATATGATTTTGTATCATGTAAAAAATGTCACTCTGTCTGTATACATACAGACGTCGTATACAGCGTGTGCATTTCATACGGACGCCTAGTTTACCCAGTTAGGTACAGTATTTGATCAATTTGATCGAATGGGATAATAATTTTCTAAAATAGTGTTATAAATTCGGTGTAATGATGTTTTTTAAGTGCGAATGAGCTATAATGTACGCAGTCTACGATTTAGTTTGACATAATAAGTAACGCTGAATTGTTATGGCAATATTAGGTAGGTGAATGAATATATGGATACAATACATTGCGTGCTAAGTTATTATGTATGAAAAAAATGCATTCCTAATTTTGTAAGGTAATTATTGTTCCCTGGGCCCTATACAAATCGTCATTAACTTATATGCCCATATTGAATACACACCCTGTATACAAATAAACCTAACCTCAAAGTTTCCCGCCATCTTGGTTAGACATCTTCCCGCATTTTCACTGACCATAAAGTTGCAGTAAACTAACCGGCTGAATGGAAAACTCTCACCATGGTCTTAAATGGTCTTGATTGGCGTTAATACACGCAGTTGTATGGAATACGTAATTCACCGCGGTTTGAATTAAATTAGCTCGAACTAATTGCAGTAAAAAAACGGGCCAAGAGCATGTTGGACCATGCTCAGTGTAGGGTTCCGTAAATAGTTATTAAAATAAAACCGGCCAAGTGCGAGTCGGACTCGCGCGCGAAGGGTTCCGTAGCATTATCAATTTATTATTTAAAAAATACAGTTAAATCAACCTAGCTCAAAAACTATAGGAGATAATGTAATCAAATCAAAAATCGTTGATAGAGTTTATTAATGTGCTTAACATATATTTTTTTTTAATTTTATATCGCGTAGTTTAAAAAATAGAGGGGGGGGGGACACATTTTTCAGACTTTGAGAGCTGGTATCTCGAAAACGATTTGCTTAAATAAAGATAAGATTTATAAACTTTCATATCATTTTCAAAGACCTTTCTAATAATACCCCACACGCTTATATACAAATAATTTTTTTTTCTATCCCTCAGTTATATGTATGGAAGGCCCCCACCCCAATGGTTTTTTTTACAATTTAGTATCATAATCCTGTAGCGGTTCATACAACACATATCCTTACCAAATTTCGTTACTGTAGCATTCATAGTTTCCGAGTAAATCAGCTGTGACAGACGGACAGACGGACAGACGGACATGACGAATCTATAAGGGTTCCGTTTTGCCATTTTGGCTACGGAACCCTAAAAACGGCTGTGCATATTATGTTCAAATTAATTTTAAAGTAGGTACCTACTTATTCTGTAAGCCAAATTTATGTTATTATTTCAATTTTACGAACCATGGATCAAAACGTAGACACACATTTTGTTTTAATTCTGGTGCAGTTATCTATGAAAATAATTATTGACTTTCCAAAACTTTAATTTGGGACCTTTTTAAAATTTCAGGAAAATAAAAAACACTACATGCAGGGGAGGTACCCGAACATTTTTAATATTCTTTTTTTTTACCACTTTATTGGCATAACTAACGTATCATCACCACCTCTACCTTACCAAATTGCAAATTTCTAACGGTCACCGAGCTACGCAGCGGACTAACATACAGACGGATATAGCGAAACTACAAGGAATGTCAGCCTCCGTAGCCCAGTTGGTAATGACCCTGCCTACGAAGCTGGAGGTTCCGGGTTCGAATCCCGGCGAGGATATTATTTGTGTATTTATTTATCACAAATATTTGTTAATTGGTCATGGCTGTCTATGTATTCAAGTTTCTATATGTATCTATCTATTATATATCGTCGCCTGGTACCCACAAGCCTTAACCAAGCTTACCGTGGGACGAGGTCGATTTGTGTAAAGATGTCCAAAAATATTTATTTATTATTATTTACAAGGACCCTTGTTTAAGTTGCTTACTACGGAACACTAAGAAGGTGGTTAGGTGTGGTGGTGGTATTTACATGCAGAATTCAAATTGCACCTCCATACTTAAGATAACCGTTATCGATTAAACATCTGCAAGCATAGGGAGGTGCCTGGGCCTGGAACTTGTACAGAAAAGTAATTAAGAGGAAATTAAACTAGTAAGTAGTAAATTAAGTTCAGCAATAAAATGTAATAGGCATTTGGAGTTTAAACTACGGAATTATACAAGGAGCTATCGGAATGCATCCTATAATTTGTACTTTGCATTTGTCACTGACCATTTATTTATGGAAGATTGATAATGGGCAGCAGCATCATGAATCATAGTGGACACATTACTGCTATCGCCAACCCGCTTGCCCAGCGTGGCGATTGTGGGCATTTACCTCCTAATGCGTCCATACGCATAGGCTAGGGAGAGGCTTGTCCAGCAGTGAACTGATATAGGCTGATGATGAAGTAGATACAAATGTAAACGTCTATAGTTTATGGATTACATAATGAAACGCAAGTAAAATACTAACTTTACTATACTTCGTTTTATTTAAGATTAGAATTATCTGTCAAACGGGTGAACAAAGAAGCAGTGGTCGTAAACCTTCCTTCTTCGATTTCGGCCGATAACACTGAATTTCTCGGAACTTATGTACATACATATCATTTGATATTTACCGATAGCTGAACGCATAGTTTTCACATTTATTATTAATTTGTTGGCAAAACTGTATTTAAAAAAATTATAAGTGTTTTATAAGCAAGATGGGGGGGCAATTTAGAAAAAAGCTAAATATTGAAGGTTTTCGTTTAGTGTTTGGCGGTTTTTAACTAAGTATTTTTTTATAAATTTGTAACTCATATCGTACCGATTTTACATTTACTGAATTTAATGAAGTTTACAGTCTAAAATTTAACAATATTTAATCTAGCTTACATTATGCACTCCCAGTACTTTTAAAAGTCATGCATTTAAGGATTAAAACTATCGGTATAAAAGCGGACACGGTGTCATAAAGACTGCCATATGCTTACCCATCGGCAACGTCGTTTAGTATTTGTCGCCATTATGGGCGGCTTTAATCTGGGACGGTCTAACGTAGTTTGAATTTGGTAACAAATTAGAAAATAAAACTCTGATGACATACTCTACATAGTTTTATTCACTGTCAGTGGAAGAGTCCGAGGACTTGGAACCACCAACGTTTATAATAAAATTTTCCACAGTGTTATCTAATTTCATTTAAAAAAATATTTTCTTTTAAAATGTTGTATACCGTAGCCAACGATATGCCAGCAGTCTCAGCAGTCTTTTTCACACGGTCCGATTTAGTGGGATATTCCTTTCTATGGCACATTACTAACACTAATTTGTAAATATTCACCACCAATACCACCATCCGCTTTTCACTGGCAGTCGGAGGATTTTGCTTTTGCCGTTTCTTCTTTAGAGATGAAAAAACGTTAGCCGGAACCAGCTGCGACTTCATCAATTTTAAATGTGCACCAACAAACAAAATATCTAAATAGACTAATAATTAATAACGGAATTGAACAAAAACGATAACATCAATCTTTAAGTAAGCTAACAGCAATAGAAAACACAACCGACTCAACCGACAAATCGAATAACAGATGGTGACAGTGACGTTTTAAAATTGTGTGAGAACTCTGCCTCTTTAAGTTTTTTAATGTACAACCTTTCCATGAAAAATTGCAAACGCAATTTATTAAAATTCTTATCTTTTCATCTTAGAATATAAATTAACTAATATTATGTTTCTTATCTGTTCACAACACTGAGTAATGTATGTATTAATATAGCATGATAATGAATACGCGATATTTAATAACTCGTATTCACTGTTCGATCCGCAGAATGTGCCTGTAAAAAAACCTTATATCTCGTTCTGCAAAGGTCTTTCTAATGCTAAAAAAAACGAAGTATAGGTAGGTAACCAAAATAATGAGTAGAATGAAGCAAGAAAAGGGCCCGATTCTTAAGGTGCATTTAGACCAAACGAGCATTCGCTCATTCTATCCATCCCCCACTCTACGAAAATCGTTCGTTACACAAAAAGTGATTCGTCGAAATTCGTTTTTTCGTAGAGTGCGAGATCCTAAGTCCAACTTTAGAGGCCATTTTAATCGTCAAACTGGTTAGGTTTTTTGAACCTTACCATTATACATATAAACAATCGTTAAAAATTGTATAATAAGACAAGTAATTCCAAGATTGGATAATTTGACATAATAGGTTGTGATGTGATCCCTCGAAAACTAACTTTTACTTTTCTGAACCGGTCCAACGCACCTGGCCGCAGAGCCGAGGAGATAAATAATGAATATTTATAAGAATTTTATTTATCTCGCATTTTAATTTGCTTCTAGCCTGCATGTGAGTATCTGATGTCCGTTTTGAACCTAAACCATTGATTTGAACTTTTACGATTTTCAACAATTTGGAGCGAAGAAAGTGGCATGAACATACAATGATACAATACAAATCTAATGTAATAGCATTATGGTGGGCAACGTGTAGGCATGTTCCCTGTACCTAGTTATTTAAACTTACATAGTTATCTATTTAGCTACTTGATTTCCGTAAGTAGGTAGGTGTACATACCTATATCATTGGTGTAAGTAGTTTTTGATTACGAATACCCGTAAGGTTCTGTATGTAACCACGAACGAAATGTTGCCTCCCTGACACACTTACGTCCGATTCCACAAGTACGAGAGAGAGACAACACTTCGTTCTTCGTTCGCGGTAGGGCCTCAGGTACTATCATTCGTATCTATGCATTAAGTGTCGAATAAAATCTAACGTTAACGATACTTGCAAAGTCATGGTACGGCTACAGGAATACATTGATAAGTTATTCGGTGTCCTCATGTTACACTGTACATAATGTAGGAAATGTGTACCTAGGTACTCATAAAAGGTATTTAAGAAAATGGTTTCTACCATGTAGATACCTGGTTTATAGAAAACGATAGATGAGTTTCCGTCTTTAATCATCGCATCCGCGTTGTGGTTCTTGAACCTTAATTAACTAACACGTAAGTAACTGAATCTAACGGGTACCATGAGAAACAAACAGCGAATGTGTTAAGAAGTTCAGAAAAAGATTATAACTTATAAATTGGCAAAACTGTTCACAGATATATGTATTTCTGAATGCTCAGTACCCAAAAGTAAAAGTATCTGTATTAGGCATGGCATAACGCTTACTCGTATTTCAAATTCGAGCATTTGTTTTCTATCACTTTAAAGAAGAGTGACAGGGACAAAAAATGGCCTAGAACACAATTTCGCGTAATTTATAAAATAATTCAAGTTTTTTCTACTTTCAACTGAAAATGGTACAGTTAACTCTTCACGTCACGCCTACATTTTTTGAATTTGCCACTTTATTCTAATTTCTAATGTCAAGCTAGTTTGACCAAAGTATACTTTACGCTACAGCACCTTAAGGTGCATTCAGACCAAACGAGCATTCGCTATTCTAACCCCCTACTCTACGAAATTCAATCGTTACACAAAATTCGTTGATTTCGTAGAGTGGGGGATAGAATAGCGAATGCTCGTTTGGTCTGAATGCACCTTTAGGGAACAAAACAAAAAATATTTTACATAGGTTAGTACCATGGTAAGTACTACCTAATACGTTTTTTTCTTTCATTTTTCCCACCATGTCATTATCAGGACTTCGATAATGTTAAACTGGATTAGGGTATCGTCATTAACTGGGATACTCGTGAGTCTACTTAATTTAAATACATACCTATAACAGCCAAAGCAGTAATCTTTCAAACAATTTCATTAATTTTATACCTGGTTGCCAGGATCTGGTCTGCCTATTAACTAATCCGGCACTCCCTCGGTTCCCATCACGCTTCTAACCCGTGACGAAAAATAGTTATTTATTATACAAGGGGGCAAAGTTGTTGTTTAACTGTCGTGCCAATATTGAGACCTGAGCTAGCGAAAGATTCCAAAATTGAGCCACGAGCGTAGCGAGTGGTTCAAAAACTGGAATCTTGAGCATTGCGAAGGTCTCAAGGCACGAGAGTTGAACAAACTTTGCCGCCAAGTGTAATACAACTTTTTTCCCCTCACTATCGCGAGGAAATATGATTACAAATCTCATCCAAATGTAAATTAACTTAAAGAAACTATTTAAAACTCTATGTCGAAACGTATCGTAGAATAGAGTTACCTATGGAACATAAATATTGCCAATGGCTTACAAAGTCACATGAGAAACGACCAATTTAACATGTGAGCTCCGATTGCGCATGTTTACTACGGTCATACAGATCCACTTATACTAGGCAGTAGGGGGCTATAGGAATTAGAGAAATGTCAAATTACTTTATTCACAAGTGTGTAAAAAGCGTTTTTACCCGCTCGTATTAAAGGATAAACGAGCGCTTTACGAGCTAGTGAGGGGAAAAGACAATTGTCTCATCCATCACGAATAACACGAAATCATAATCTGAATCGTGCCGGAACAGGGCTCGGCGCGGCGTATTGATGCACAACCTCCTACCACTTATATTTTTAGGCAGTGCCATACTCATAGAAAAGCCATTCTGTATATATTTTCAATAAATTAATTTTCATACGGAAAATCAAACAAATTATATATACAGGATGTTCCACGAGCCACTGAAAACCTTGAACGGGGTGATTTAGTAGGATATACTGAACAACTTTTAATATGGGACCAATCATGAAATCTAAAAAAAAAATTTGTCTTTTTCATACATTTTGACCGATTTATCACGACATTTTATGTATAATGAAAAAGACAATTTTTTTTTAATATTTCTGGGTTAGCTCCATAGTAAAAGTTATTCAGTTTAACCTACCAAATCACCCCGTTCAGTGGCTCGTGGAACATCCTGTATTTTATTTATCCTGTGACGTCACTTAAATTTGTTTGAAATGAAATGAAACGCAGCGCAGACGTAAATCTTACTATTCATACGATTGTAGGGCGTTAACGTTTCATTACACGTTACATGGCTAATATGGGGAACTGATATAACCATCGTTAATCATCAGAGTAAATTAATTTGATTACACCTTTTTTTTTAATTTATCGTGCTATTTCATTACGTAGAATATTATTTTGTTTAGGATATAATTGAGATCGCAAGAGTACATATTTTACACCTTGAACGTGGAATGGAACGCAATGCACACGTCCGAATAGCCTTCGCTGTGATTGGTGGGATGCCGCCATGCTTACGCTCGTCCATTTTGACATTTATCACGTTGTGAGAAATGTAGGAAGAGTTACAATTTTATTTAATTAGAAATGGCTATGTTAGCGGAACCTCGTCGTAAACAGAAAGTGATTAATCTACGTGCCAAAAATAGTGCTTGGAGCAAAGATGCGAACAAATTCGGTCAACGTATGTTGGAGAAAATGGGTTGGAGCGCCGGAAAGGGGTTAGGTGCTAAAGAAAATGGAATTGTTGAACATGTTGTCGCTAGATATAAAAATGATGAAAAAGGTTTGGGTTTTGAGGATCGCAATGACCAGTGGACTAAACACGAGGATGATTTTAACGCTTTGCTCGCAAATTTATCTAATGGTAAGTTTATCAAATAATGTTTTTTGTGTTCTTATTTTATTTCGTTATAAAAATTATCAAATGTCATTCAACGTCTCCTATTTATCGTTATCTAGTGTTAACTCGAAAGATTTCCTTAAGAGATTACTGGAGTTGTTAGCCTTTTTTTTATACTTGTTCTGTAACTCTGTTGTGTAACTTTATTTACTAAAATATTCTTTATTTTCAGGAGATGACAAGGAACCGAAAACCCATAGTGGTGTTTCTTTAGAAGTCAAGTCAAAGAAAAGCAAAGCTAGAGTTCACTTTCACAAGTTTACACGAGCGAAGGACTTATCTCGCTACAGTGAGAAAGACCTAGCTAACATCTTCGGCAAGAAAGAGCTGAAAGCCGAGATTAAAAAAGAAGAGGTACTAAACGCTGACGTAAAAACAACTGAGCAAGTTTTCACAGAAAAAGGCAGTATGGCAGATTATTTTAAAAGCAAATTACAAGCTTTAAATTCCCAGAATAAAGTGACTATGCCTGTAATTGAAAACAAATATGATGATGAAGCTGATTGTGGTTTCCAAGGGTTTTCAGGGACAACTAATGAAGACTCTGAAAATACTTCCACTGGCTTCGGGTTCTCCTTTTACAATTCTAATTTACAAAGTAATGACAAAGATGAGCCTGAAACACAGAATGATGAAAAAGATTTACCAGTTGCTACAGAAAGTTCAGAAAATGCTAAGAAAAATAAGAAGAAAAAAAAATCTAAGAAGAGATCTAATTCAGATGAAATAGTCTCTCAGTCTCCGCCTCAGGATAAAGTTTCAATAAATAGTGAAAGTGACAACTGTATCCCTTATGAATTCCTAGATGAGAAAAAAAGTAAGAAAAAATCTAAAAAGAAATTGCATTTACAAGATAGTATTGTAAATCAACCTGAAAACAACGAGAAAACTGAAATAAAGAAAAATAAAAAATCAAAGAGGCCGGACTTGAAAGATGATATTGTATTAGAAAGTGAAAATCGAGAAGAAAATTATGTCCCAAAAAAGAAGAAAAAAAAGAAAAATAAAGACCTAGAATGATTAATATTGTTTTTATTTTCACATACATGACATGTATATTTCAACGATTTTGTTACACATACGATGTGGCATGGCATTACATTACGTGTTATGTAGTATTCCTATATTACTAAGCAAAGGACGAACGTTTGACTGATAACGTTTAAACCCGTGGAACGGAACGCACGGTCGCCATTTTGAAACGCATGCGCACTCCGCCCCTCTTCGGCGGCCATGATGCATAGTGACTATCTTGTGAAATCCGAAGTCGATTAAAACAAAATCGTTTTTGGAATTGAACCAGAATCATAGCGAAGTAACATTATCATAAAATTCACCGTCAAAAGTTTACGTGAAATCAAATGTGAGACCTTAAAAGTGGAATATAACCTATTATATGTGTAATATTACACGAATTTGCGAATAATAATCGACTGAAATTAAATACTTTGTGCATCACTATACCTGTCAACTGTAAACAAATGTCAACTGTCAATATTAATTAATGGACAGATCAAGATCACTTTGTGCACGTGTTTATTTTCAACGAACTCTGTTTTTCTTCTGTGAGAAGTAACGAGAAGGTATCCAATGAATTGCTGAGAAACTGTCTTAAATACTTAAATATGGTTATCCACGAAGAAAGTGAATCTCCGGTTGAAATCGCTGTTATAAGAAAACCTGAAATCCTGGAACATAAAAAGTATGTTATGATCAACAATCACATTCGAGAACTCCTGAACAACGAGGACAGCCCTTCAGATACTTCTGGTAACGACCAAGCAGAAGTAGAAGTTGAAGGAAATGAAACAAACAAAAAGCGCGGTAGGACATCTTCTAAAAAATCGAAGAAGAGAAAAACCGAATCTGAAGATAACTCAAGTGTTACAGAATTTAGTGAAAGTGATTTGTTAGAGCTTAGAACCGTCTACGAAAACTGTTTGACGGTTATCAGTAAAATAGAGGCGAAGTATGGACATTTATTGAACCTAGATAGGCCTGGTCAAAGTAGATCGCAATATGGTTATAATTGTAATGATGTTCAAAGATACAATGAAAGTTGCCATTGCACAAAGAATAAAAAAATTGTATTCGATGATGACGGCCATCAGCATACACAGGAAATTGAAAATCACATATGTCCACCGATGCAGAAGAAATATTTAAAACCAGCTGAGACCTGTAGCGTGATGACAGATGGTGAAGATATAAATTTATCCCTTCCAGATGATCTACCGAGCTTGGTAAAGTTACTACAGGATCCAAATTTAAATAATCGAAATGGAGTAATAGATAAAATTAAGTATATTAAACAAGATCACTTGAATGAGCTTAGATTCAACAGGCCAGCTTTAATACAAGCTGTCAAACGAGATCCCGACGAGGTGCTAGGATTTTCGGGGGTTAATTTCGCTTCACTGCCTGGGTATTCATAAGAAGTGTTAGTTGTATAAGTTATGATTGTTTCTCAATTGAATTATATTCTTTGTGAATTAATCACTTTTTATTATATCGTGCCTCCTTAAAAAAACCTTAGATGTTGTCTGAGACATGATACATAACTGCCACAAAAAAAAATCTAGTAACTGTATGTCATTCCAATTCAGGATAATTGGATTGACTGTGATAGCTTTTGTAATAAACAATGTTTGCAGTAGATCTACAGTATTGATCATTGTAGATATACATATTTGTGTCAGTACACTTGGAAGGGTACCTTGTCCGACTGTTAAAATAGACCTTGTGTGTTCTTTAATAAAGTCCATTTTAAACACTGTGACAAGGTACCTCTCCATGTGCACTGACACATACTCATAGGTGTGTATAAATACAACCTTGTAATTAGATATTATTGTTTGATTGATAGGTTTTATTCTAGATCCCAATACCTTCAACATTTTACATTTGATTCAGTACCTGTCACTGAACTGAATAACATTATAATGGCTTTATTTAAATACCGTTTTCATATAATACACCATTTAAGCAAACAAGAGTTAAACAAATAACAACTTTATATCTTTGACAGTTGAGTCTATTCTGTATGCATTGAAATGGAAAGTACCACAAAGTATAGAATGACCATTGTCTGGTCCAATGATACCAAATTAGATGTGCGCGTAATGAAATGTGCGTGCAATCGATTTAATACCTTACGCATTGGTGATAATGATAAAGGACAGAAGATTGACTGTTTACTTAGATGATCGTAGGTATTTGGTAATTTGAGTGTGATCACATTGCAGATAGAATAATGATGGAGTCACATACCATTCCACAGAATTCGAAGGAACTATATAGACAGCTTCATGAAGTACTTAACTGGAAAGTTGTGTCAGTTTATAACTTACTTAAAATACCAGCATTATACAGAACTTAGGAACTATTGCCTTAGATAAATAATACGTTCCTACATATTTATTATAGGTACTTGTATATTAGTTTCTAAGTTTTATGTTATTTTAATAATGGAAGGTAATGTATATGTAGGTTTATGATAGTCTCGTTTTACGGTTATTTCGAACAGCGTTTGAAAAACTTAAATGCGTAAGTAGTTAACGTAGGTAATTCAGGTCACAGTATTACCTACTCTACTTACTTTCTAGTTACATTCCTACTAGTCACAGTTAAAGCTATAGGTACAGGTGCATTTGAAACCTTACGCACATGTAGCAGTAAACGGCCAGGTACGTCAAATAAGGACACGCAAGGGCTTATCAAATCGATACATTCAAGACCTGTCCCTTGCTTTCCCAAGATGTTTAGTCAATACGGTCCGTCTCACGACAGCGCTACCGCTAAGTTCTGAGTAAGTAAACAAAATACTACATTTGCATAGCAGTGTACGGCGTGCCGAATGGTCTTGTTTAGTATGTTAACCCGACCACTCGAAAAATAACCGAAGGCTATTAAGAAGTCTTAGAGCGTTGTGGGCGCTCAACTTCGGCAATATAATGCGTTTAGTGCCTTCTGATTTCAAACAAGGCAGTTCTGTAATCTCATACGGTGTTGGCCTGCGTCATCATCAGACGCCTACGACGAAACCTTCGGCATACGGTTAAAATATGAAAATTAAAAAGTAAATGATACGACGCGTTTGAGTAGACACTCCGTAAAGAAAAATAATTGAATTAGGACTGGCAGTTAACAATAAAACTTAATTAACCGTTCCATGCTGCATTAAAAAAAAGTGAATAGCTGTTAGTTCAAAATAGGCGAGTAATTATTAGTGCTAAACTCAGAGTGATTAAAATAAATGTAACGTGATACTAACGCTACGGTGATTGCATAATGAAATTGGACAACTTTGGATTTGAAAAACTACAGGTCCGTATTTTTTGTCTCTCAACTTTTTAAATTTATTCTAGTTAGTAATTTGTTGGCGGTATTTGCCGCAATCGAACAAAGACCTTAGACACCTATTGGACAATGACAATACCTAGATATATATATCTACACACGACTTATACTACGTATTTATACATAGGTACTTCAGCCTGGCGAATAAGTTAAGTCACTATAAGTTGGAAATTTCGGACAAAATTACTAGGAAATTGTTGACTGCCCACATAGAGTTGACTGTTCAAGAGAATTTAAATTAAGTCTCGAGTAGATAAGTATGCAGTTTCATACATTCTTTCAACTTTATGAGTGCCTACACTGCCTACCTAGGTATCTATGATATAATAAAATATCTATTAATTTTCACGATTAGGTTTAAGCCAATTAAATTGGTTAACGACTCGTTAAATTTTATTTGCGTTTTATGCCATAAATTGTTTCATGTTTATAACCAGCTCGTCTTGGTTCCTACCTGATGGGATTAATGGTCCGTAACAAAACAACATTATTATTATTATTTGTAGACAATACTGATAAATTAATGTAGAAACCGCAGCAGATCAGAAAAAAGTGGTTTATAAACGACGTTAACTTTATTTAATTTTATTCCTAAATACTTGGTCTATGGTTAGGGGTATTTGACAGTATTTGTGATGTTATCTGGGAAAAGGGACCACGTTGTCGATGGCCCTTACGTCTCGCGGCGTTGTATTCGTATACGAACTTAACGCCAAAAGCGCCATCGATAATGTGCTTCCTTTGCCCAGAAAAAATCACATACTTAATTATACTGTTTGCAATAAAATTGTAGGTGTAGATAACTTTTTTCACTTTGAGTACTTGGTTAGTAGGTAATGTTGAGTAAACTTTTTATTTCGAAGTAAGTACATAGATTGGATTTCAGCTGTATATACTTTTTATCTGCGGTCTGAAATTGTTTCACCTAAGTGGCATATACCCACTATCAGGCTTGCTAATAGTTAATAAATAGCTATTACAATATACTTATTTCAGTACAGATGACGCATTTTTTATCTCCACTAGTTTTGAGCTTCATTTTTTTGCACTTGTATCGTTAATGTACTATTATGACAACATTGAAACCGACGAATATTCTTATCGATACTAACAAGGCATGCTCCTAGACACTTTAAACTTAGGTACTTATACCAAATTATTAGGTGAATGAAAGTTCGTTATATATTATATATGTACCTAGGTATACCTTTGTAAACCTAAAACCATGCAATAAAAAATATTTGTATATGTATGCTAGAAACCTTGTATTTCTACATAAGTACGTAGGTACTACTACTAGTAGGTACAGCGCCTACCTACAAGTAGGTATTTGTAGTTAAAGACGTTGCTTAAGAACGTAGGTTTCTAATTATTAGGTATTCGTCTAGATGGTTTGCTTTGTGCCTAATCGTTTGCTTTGTTTTCGGAACCGTTAAAGGGTTTAGCAGCCTTACCGAACAAGAGTTGCCTTACCCCACGGATGAGGTCAATATTTTAGGTGGTGTACTAGCAGGACCTAAGAATACTCCATGCTTAATATCAGCTCTAGATCTTCTTTTGTTTTAGAGTTATTCAAGAAAATGTAAAATATACAGGGTGCCGTTGAATATGGCATATTTCGTAAACTGTTCAAGTTAGATCAATTAAACAAAATTGTGTTTGATAACAATAAAATAAACTACAAAATGCATATTTTTAATCTGCATCTTGTCCTTATTTTTCATAATAAAAAAAGGGTTTTTGTTTTTTTTTTTTCCATATTTTTTTTTATTTCACATGGAGGTACACCTACAAAAAAAATATGCAATACATAGCCACTAATGTCCACTATATACATAAATTAAGATATTTCCATAAATCATCGTGCGTCATGCCAAAAAAAAAAAACTATTCCAGATGTAGTCGTTACTGGCATACAAATAAAGTACCAGTGCAGTGTGAACATAAGTTAGTGTGTAGGTACACAATCTCTTCTAATAAACCTATTTAGAATAATCGACGGTGACATATCAAACGTTGCTATGTGTATATAATATATATATATATATATATATATATATGTGTATATTTATAGCTATTTGTATTTTGTGTTTATTTTTATATACCTTAGCATCAGACCATTTTTCTCAGCTTTGCACCACCTACTATCAACTTTTACTTTCTTATCTCCTCTACCCATGGTTGTCTGGAAGAGATCGCTTTTTAGCAATAAGACCGCCTTTTGTTTACCTCTTTCAAACATGTATTTTATTATTTGTTTTGTATTTGTCTTTGAGGTGATATAAAGAGTTATTGTATTGTATTGTTGATAACATTTAACAGATAGTATTGTTTTCGACATTTGTTTTCACATTCCTATTCACATACAATCGGACCTTTTCGAAACTTTGGAAGATGTCGAAGTGTATTTACCGGACGAATGTATTTTAATTTATGGTGTATGTAAATATGGCAAAAGATGCTTTAGATTTGTAAATAGTCAATTCCAGCTTTTAGCTGTATTATACTGTCGCTTATGCACAGGTCCACTGTTTGAAATAATAAAAGATTAGAAAAGGCCAATTGTTTTCTATATCAACTCATTTACAGAGATAGTTCCGTTTATATTATTAACTATAAATTATTGAGCAATCGACTCAGTTTTGACATTTCGTCGTTGATTATTCTAAATAAGTTTATTAGAAGAGATTGTGTACCTACACACTAACTTATGTTCACACTGCACTGGTACTTTATTTGTATGCCAGTAACGACTACATCTGGAATAGTTTTTTTTTTTGGCATGACGCACGATGATTTATGGAAATATCTTAATTTATGTATATAGTGGACATTAGTGGCTATGTATGCATATTTTTTTTGTAGGTGTACCTCCGTGTGAAATAAAAAAAAATATGGAAAAAAAAAACAAAAACCCTTTTTTTATTATGAAAAATAAGGACAAGATGCAGATTAAAAATATGCATTTTGTAGTTTATTTTATTGTTATCAAACACAATTTTGTTTGGTTGATCTAACTTGAACAGTTTACGAAATATGCCACTTTCAATGGCACCCTGTATATTTTACATTATCTTGAATAACTCTAAAACAAAAGAAGATCTAGAGCTGATATTAAGCATGGAGTATTCTTAGGTCCTGCTAGTACACCACCTAAAATATTGACCTCATCCGTGGGGTAAGGCACCTCTTGTTCGGTAAGGCTGCTAAACCCTTTCTGTTGGTGTGTATTGTTCTGATACGAGGTATTCGTTTAGTAGTATAGTTGGTAATAGTTTTGTGAATAGACTGTATCAAAACATGTAGCTTGGAATTTGAATGCGTTTGACCATAATAATTCACTTAACATCACCTTACTTTAACTTATCCAGGAACGTACCTACCAATAATCAAATAGATGAGAATCGACTTACCTGTAGTAAGTAGTTGAAATAAAACGATTCCTTTAATTTTAACCGGTTTTATCAATGCAATATGCAAATGCATGCCTTTTATTGACCTAAGGAAATAAAGTGCAGGCCAGTTCCAGGATGACTCACACTTCGATGAACGAAACTTTATACACTTTGTATTTATCAAATGTTATCTTAGCTGACATGTGGGCGGATGCAATAACCCTATCTGATTCCAAATTATGTTGGGTGGTGGTAGTGGGATGGACATCCTATTACTTATTATTATGTTGGTAGGTATATCACCTGGAGCCTAATTCTCAAAAGCTCGTAACTTGCAATACAAGAGAAAGTCCTTATTTAATTTATAGTGTTAAAAGAGATTTCCACTTGTATTATAAGTTACATACTTTTGAGAAATGGGCCCCCCACCCCTAGTACGTAAATTGTAAAACGGTAATTGTATACGAGATGTACCCTGTGATAGCATAAAAATACTTGAGACATACCCATTTTCTAGGTACTATGACGACTTGTGTGTATTTATAACTACCTCTACAATATTAAATTAAATGAGCATTTGTTGATAAATGCCTTCACATACTCTTACCCGTTTGCGTAGAGGTAAACCTTCTATTACCGAATTTCTATCAGCTTTTATTACAAATTTCTGAACTTTAGTTGTTTCTGTGGTTGAGGTACCTAGGTATTTTTGGAAGATGTCTCTGTTTTTCCACCAAAGCAATGCTATGATGCGTTTAATATTCCCCAATCACAGCTACGCATCGTAGAGTATGTGTCATTGATATGCTACGTTTCGACAATGTGATACCTAAGTTCTGATTGGTGGATATCAAACGCATCCATATAGCATAGCTTTTACTTAAGTACCTAAAAGGTTAACTTAGCCATAATTACTTACCTGCATTATTTGCCATATAAGTATTTACTGGGTTTTAAGTATGTAGATACCTGAATTTATTAATTATGTACCGTTTTAGGAACATAAATAACGAGCAGATGATGTAGTATGTACTGTATGTAGGTACAGCCAAGTTAATAGCCTGACACTTCTCCATACAATTCGTATGCAGAAATGTCAGATGAATAACCCGTCCATTTACACAAAAGAATCCAATATACTCTAAACGATTACTTACCGATTAATTAGTTACAACCAGTAATAACAAACAGGTACCTACCTAATTTCATCATCATTTTTGTATCAAAAGGTGAGCTTAAGGAATGTCAGCTGCTCCATCATGCCAGGAATTTAAATTAACAGTTCTAAATTTGCAAAACATGAGACAAGTCGTGACATGTGCGCCAGACAAAATGCCTTTGTAATGGTGTCCAAAGCGATGCGTCACTCCATTGGCAATTTAATTGGGTAGGTATATGTACTTATTTATATGGTCAACCCCTTTAATATGTAGGTATTGTTACAATATAATACAACAACAATACCTATCTATGGTACAATACCTACATAGGTAGATACATAATGTTGTACTTATCTACTTTCGAGATACATTAACTAGTAGGGTAGACTGGGGTCAATTGAACCAATTTGCCTTTAACCGACCATGACCGCTTTATTTTTATAAGTAGAAAGATGTACGTTCATAATATTTCAAGGTTAGTTATCTGGTTCCTAAATAAAATGTATTTGGATGGTCTATATCTCATAGTTTTTCGACAATGGTGAAATAAAAAGAAAAAGGCAGAGTGGTTCAATTGACCCCACATGTGTGTCAATTGAAACACTTAAATATCTTCGACACAATGAAAGTATTTACATCTGTTTTAATCTTTTTCATTACTACCTTTGCATACAATGAGCTCATTAAAAGTTCGCAAGTATAGCATGAACATATCTCAATTTATGAGCATCTGAAAAAGTCGTTAAAGAAACATGGAATAAAAAAGAAGTATACGACTTATAGACTTCATTGTCACTGTTACCATTAACATTTACCTTAACCAAGGTAGATTTAATGCATTTACAAGATATAGCGATGGAGAATCGCAGAAAATAATCAAAACTATGTTTCATACAAAAGTGTCTGTTTCAACTATAACAATGTTTCAATCATAACCATCCCAAACGCCCAGTCACAACGAGTGTTGTAGTCGCGATGTGGAATAAAATAATAGACGAAACTAAATATCAGTTTAAATGGTTTCATTAAAGCGGTAAACAAAAACATCGTTAAAACGTGAGGCGATATTAAGCCGAAAACATTAGCAAAACACCAAATTTTATTTAATTTACAAAAAAAGAGTAGGTACTTTTTGAAGTCTCGAATCTCTGAAACTATAAGACTTGCGGTAACCTCAACTTGTTGGAAATTTATTATTCTTTAAACGTTTAATAACATATGATATCAAATAACATAAGGTTTTTTAAATAAAAATCAGTAACTAAAAAATTACCGTAAATTTCGCAGTTTTTTACGTACTACGTAGCTAGCACAACGTTTTTTTGCTTGAAAAATATGGTTTTATATTGCCCTATAGTGTCTAAATAACATAGCAAATGTTATTTAGACACTATACTGCATGCAGCGATACTACTTGATTTGCGAGTTTAAGGTAAAACGACGTACGGTTTGATCTAGATCAAAAACTAGCCAAATAATTGTGAAGCTTAATAAAACAAACGTGTGCATCGAATACAAAACTTTATATTTCGAAGTTGGTTAATTTTGGGGACGATTAAAACATGGGGAAGATTGAAACGTTTCAATCGTCCCCAAGCACGTTGTTTCTATCGTCCCCAAACCACTTTTTTGACTTCAATGTCAAATATTTTATATAAAAATAGACTCTAACACTGATCACCGTCCATAAAAACATTCGTTTATTCCTAACTATAACACTTACATAATTAGATTAGTCAATATACGAGAGTAGACGAAGTTATAAGACAATATACGAGAGCACGAATACTTACTTTTTACTGCGTGAAACTGGTTTCGCTCGTGGACACTTCCGTACCGCACCGGCGCCCGTGTGCTACTGTTAAGGATTGCAATATGGCCTACCGCTTGTTCCGAGTGTTGCGTCAGACGCGTAGGTATTATAGTTTCCGAGATATTTGACTTGTTTCAATCTTGACCTGTTTCAATTGTCCCCAGTCTACCCTACCTACAATACCTAAATTATGTAGACGGGTGAGGATACAGGATTTCGATCAGAGGGGGGGGGGGTTACATTGACTTATGATATTAGTCAATCGTTAAAAAATTACACCTAGGCATTAGTACACTATTATCAGGGGGGAGGGAAAGTGCCCTCATTGTCATTGCCCCTCCCCCCCCTTGGTTCCGTGCCTGTATATTGACCTAGCAAATCTAGCAATGCACCGTAGAAATTTTACCGAAATTGGGAGCGATATTGTGAATATCTATGGCACTTGATCAATTGATAGAGATGCTAGGGGTAACTAAAACGTCAACTGAAGCGATCGCCAACTGTTAAGACCTTTGTGTGATGAAAAGTAATCTTAAAGACAATATGTTCTCATGATTCTTAAAGACAATATGTTCACTTGCTTAAAATTTTTCTCATCATAAATTCCAGGTTCTTCGAGCGTTTTGAGAAACGCATGTAACTTGTACTTTTGTAGAAAATATCATTTTCCTTAGTTTTGTCACGGAAATATCTGAATTAATATTGATGTCACAATTATTTTCAGTAGATATCCTTTGCGCTAATATAAGCTAATTTAGAGATATATGGACTTTTCCGTGAAAATGCCTAAAACTGGTAAAGATTATTAACAAATGGGTAGGTTATATTACCTACTAGGTCCCTACCTAATCACCCTGTTGAAAATGATAAAGTCAGGTGCCAACGAACTAGCAACTAGCTTGCCATTACCTTCGGCAAGAATGAAAAATAAGTGTTTTTTTTTAAACTTTAACCCATGTTAGGAGAAGCAGAAGTCAAGGCTGTCAGTGGGCGGTAGTCAACCCACATGTCGATACAACCGGTTACTTACCACAATATCTCTTATACCAAATATGGAATAAAATATTACCGAAGTCATCTCGTATTAATTGCATCATGCTAAGCTATTTTGTAAGTTGGATACTGTTATATAATTAAAGAAATTCGGTATCGCGGAAAAGTTATGCATTTTAATGCATTGTTTAGTCTACTTCGTATTGCATAATATTTTACCTGTAACTAATATTCTCTAAACTGCCTTTTGTTTGCTAGTAGGTAGAGTCAACCAATTATTAAGAACCCTAGGCCACTCAGGAACCGTGTCTCAGTGACGCTACAAATCAAATTGTAAGAAACTCCTTAGTACTAGTCATTTTGATAAGGTTCTAGAGTGGCCTAAGGGTTCCAATTTGTTGAGTGTACATAATAACCAGGTAGCTGATACTACATGCTAAACGGTGGCAGTACGATTTAGATAATTATTGAACAACAGCTAATAATTAGTAAGTTTATAAATATCATAGACCGACGTGTTATAGGTGAAACGATTTTTTAGCGAGTGACATCTGTTTTTTTCATTTTTAAACAACAAACTACTACAGAGGTTTGTTCTAACACCCTCTCCTAATTTTATATTTATAGCCGAAATAAAAGATAAAATTAAATATGAGAACAACTACAAAATATATGTAACCTTAAACTGTCCAGTCTATGAGAAATAATCTTTGATGTTAATATGACATTGACAGCATCAAGTTACCATTCTGTGGTTGCTTATTCTTTGACAATAACTAACACGAAACTATCGTATTCATAATATTTTATACAAACGATGAAATCAAATATTATATTATATAATTAATTTATATAACAGAGACTTAACGCAGCATGCTAGTTCCTTTAACCAGAACAATTAAAGCTTTTAATTTTATGAAATTATTAAATTACCTTTATGCTTTAAAAACTTTACTTTATCTAAGGCCTTGGTTAAAATATTTGCTGTTTGATTTTCAGTTGAACAATATTCTATTTTAAATCCATTATTAGTGTACACCTCATGTATATAATGATAACGTACGTCGATGTGCTTCGATCGTTTGTTAAATATTCCAGTTTTAATTAGCTGAATAGCGCTCTGGTTATCAACTTTAAATATTACAGGCATAATTATGTTGAGATCATGCAGCAAGGATTTTAGGAACATTGACTCCTTACAGCATTCCGCCGCAGCAATAAATTCGGCTTCTGTAGACGAAGCAGCCACTATAGGTTGTCTTCGTGAACACCACGCGACTGGTACTCCACTCAACATGATAATATAGCCTGTAGTGCTACGTCTAGTTTTAATATCTCCAGCATAATCAGAATCGCAAAAGACTGTGAATTCTAACTCCTTGCCATACTTATAGCATACACCCTCTCCTAAGGTGCCCGCCAGGTACCTTAATATTCTTTTTATGGCAACTACATCTTTATTAGAGGGGTTTTCCATATTTCTGCTGGCCATTCCAACCGCATAAGCAAGGTCGGGACGTGTTTTAGTGGATAAATATAATAGGCTTCCAACTGCTTCTCGATAGGGAAACTTCGGTTCCTCCTTTTCTTCAATATCCATTGAATTATCTTGCTTGCATGGTGTTGCCACGGGTTTGCAATCAAGCATGTTGTATTTTTGTAATATCTGTCTTGCATAAGATTTTTGAGTCAGACATATACCTACATCATTTTGAGTAATTTCCATTCCTAGGTAGCATGTCGGATTTTCGTATATTTTTATTTCGAATATCGAATTTATTTTCTTGAGGGTTTCTTGAATTTCATATTTATTAGGGCCTATTATTATTCCGTCATCGACATATATAAAAAAAAAATATCTTGGGACATCTTACACAAATCAACCTAGTCCCACGGTAAGCTCAATTAAGGCTTGTGATGTGGGTACCAGGCGACGATATATATAATAGATAGATACATATAGATACTTAAATACATATACAACCATGACCAAGGAACAAATATTTGTGATAAATAAATACACAAATCATGCCCTCGCCGGGATTCGAACCCGGAACCTCCTGCTTCGTAGGCAGGGTCACTACCAACTAGGCCACGGAGGCTGACAAATAATCATTGAAGAGTCTTTGTTCTTTAAAATACATGGCTCATTCTTGGTTTGTGTAAACCCTATTTTTGACATACAGTTAAGAAACTTCTGGTTCCATCTTTTTGGAGATTGTCTTAGACCATATAATGATTTTATAAGCTGACACACTTTTCCTTTTTCTGGGGTTACACCAAGAGGTATTTTCATAAAAATCTCTTCATCTTGTCTTAGTTCGCCATTAAGAAACGCTGTCTTAACATCAAATGTCATGAAACTATAGTTTTTAGCTGCCGCTATCGCAAACAAGGATTTTATCGCAGATTGGGAGGCAACAGGACTAAATATTTCATCAAAATCTGTTGTTTTCTGTTCGTTTCCACGAACCACCAATCGAGCTTTATATGTTCCATTATCTTTAATTCTAAAGACTCATCTGTTGGATAGTATGGATTTATTGGATGCTCTTTCTTTATCTACTAATTTCCATACTCCGTTTTCTTTTAAAGACTTTAGTTCTTCTTCGATTGCTTTTTGCCACTTGTCTTTATCTGGCGCATTCATGACTTCATTAAATGTAAGTAGAACATAATCGTTATATTTTACCGGTCTATTTACGTTTCATCCTCTTCTTGTTGTTACTGCTGGTAGATTGTCCAGATTCTGGCTATTATCGGAGTCACTTGACTCACCAAAAGGGCTTTCATAGACACTTTCTTGTTCTGAAGATACTGCATCTTCACCAGCACTATCTTCATGACTTTGGTGTTCAACATTTTCTTGTTCTTGGTCTACATTTTCTAAAATTTGGTTAACTCTTATGTTATCTTTAGCAATTGTCTCCGAGCTTTCTGAATCATGGTTTTCTTCTTCAAAGAACATGTCGAGAATCTGTTCAGGCTTGTTTTGTGTTACAACATTACCGCTGAATATTACGTCACGTGCCACAATCACCTTTCTTCTTGTTCCGTCCCAAAGTCGATATCCATTGTTTGTATATCCAACCATCATATATTTCTGTGTCCGAGAATCTAGTTTCTTTATAGGTGTCAAAACTTTAGCGTATGCTTCAGTACCAAATTCCCTGATGTTTGATAAGTTGGGCTTTTGTTTGTTCCACAATTCAAAAGGGGTTAGGTTGTTGATGGATTCGCTTGGTAGTCGGTTTAACAGATATACTCCACAATATAGAGCTTCTCCCCACATTACTTTAGGCACGTTTGCGTTACACAGGAGACATCTTATCTTCTCTGTAATGCTACGATTGAATCTTTCTGCTTTTCCATTTAACTGGGGAGAGTAAGGTACTGTGTAATCTAATTTTATTCCTTTGTCTCTGCACCAGTTCTGAAATTCTTTAGAAGTGTATTCTCCTCCATTATCACATCTTATTTTAGACACTTTTTCGTTCTTTTCTCGTTCAGCTTCTTCTATATAGTATTTTATGTGATGAGGTACTTCATTCTTGTTTTGTATAGGATAAACTTTAGCGTAATTAGTAAAGTCATCAATCACTGTCAAAAAATATCTTTTTCTGTCCCACGTACTTACTTCGAAGGGCCCACATACATCAGTATGTAGTATTTGTAGAGGTTTTTGAGCTCTTCTTCTTTCTGTATTAAACGGAAATCTTGTTTGCTTTGCTTTAATGCAAATCTCGCAACTTGCTAATATTCTTTGTTCATCCGTCGTTATATTCCTCATTTTAATGCCATCAGCTGCTTTTTGAAGGTTTTTAATTGCACCTAGACCAGGATGCCCCATTTTCTTATGCCATTCTATGACCGAGTTGTTTTCTAAGTTTTTACTCAATAAAGCTTCATGTTCATTTTCTTGGTTTTTAGGTAGCTGTAATATATATAATCCAGACGACTCTTGAGTTCCTCTAATGACTTGTCCCTTGCTGTTTTTGATCTCAACATAATCACGCTTGAACCGGACCTCACCATCCTCCTTGGTGATTGCTGGAACAGAGAGTAAATTACGAGAGAGATTGGGAACACATAAGACATTTTTAATGCTACAGTTTTTAGTTTTTAAATCGCCTTCACAGACGGCTTTAAGGTTACAGTCAATCTGAGCTGTACCAATCTTAGTGTTATTTGCCCTAACATTTGACAATAGATTATCATCTTTTACTAGATGGGTTGTGCAGCCCGAGTCTACTACAAAGCTTTCAGAATTACCATTACTAGTCTCATTTTTATTGGCAACGAGCGCCACTTCATCTTTCTTTTTAAAGAAACAATTCCTTTCTTTATGATTAGTCTTTTTGCAGATCCTACAATGATTCTTACAATCTTTGGCAAAATGCCCTGGTTTTTTACAAATAAAGCATTCAATACCTGTTTTCAATTTGGAAGAATGTTGTGCCTTTAGGGCTACCGCTACCTGGTTAGAGGAACTAGCACCCTGACTTCTTCTTTCTTCTTCCTTAATGAGTCGAATTTTCCGGTTTTTCATGCTTCTATCAGATGATGGTGTTGATTCCCACGCTGTTATGAATGGATGATATGTTTCATCAAGACTGGTTAAGATTTTTGACTCCACCATGGCATCATCTAAGTTAACTTTCAATTGTTTTAGCCGAAACGTCAAATTTTCAATTTTCGCCAAATTTTCTTCCATGGATAAATCTTTGGTAATTTTGAGGTTATAGTAATCCTGGAGAAAGGTCATCTTCTTTCTTTCTTCAGAACCTTCGAAGATATTGCAGATTCTGTCGTACATTTCTTTGGCAGTTTTACAATCAAAGAGTTGTGGAATGTATTTTCGATTTATTGTTTTTATAATATAAAGTTTTGCTTGCGCGTCTTTTTCGTTAAATTTGTCCTCATTTTCAGTTTTCTTAAATAATTATTTTGCTTAATCCTTTTGCGCCGAACAAGATATCAATTTGAAATTTCCAAATTTGAAAAGTGTCATTGTCATCTAGGATCTCTATATGTAGACTGTTTATGCTCGAATTTTCACTACACATTTTATGTTTACAATTTGGTCACGTAAACGTTTTATTTTATGCTTCTTAAGAAAAGAAACCAAATATTTTCTATTTATTTACTATATTTTTAAGCTTGACAGGCCCATAACCTGAAACGATTTTTTAGCGAGTGACATCTGTTTTCATTTTTAAACAACAAACTACTACAGAGGTTTGTTCTAACAATAGGTAATACTTCAAAATTCACCAATTCCTACCTATGTACCTAAATACCCCTCTGCAACTTCCATCAATTACCTAGATATACTACAAAACCTGTTAAACCACCTTACACAAAGTGCGTGTTCTACGCAAAATTTAACGACCGTTATGCTTTTCACAACACTATTGCACGGCGCATAAAGTCCCCATTAAAAGCCTAATAAATTCTAAACCCAGCTTACATCTGTACAGTATCATAAAGTATGAGCAAGGAGTGTCTTGCCAGTGGCACTCCTGAATCCTCGTGAGAACCAGTCTTTGAAATTAACCGGTACCTATGCAATATTTGTTTACTATCATGTTGATATCGAGGCGTGCCTGGGCCGTATCTCGAATCGTTTATAACAATGCGCAAATAAAGTAGGTAATTGTTAAAGGTGGTAAACGTTATTTTAGATACACATACCTGTCTTATTTAAACTGGACTCCTGAGTCAAGACTCTACTATACCTAATTGAGAAAAGGCTATGGATTCAAGAAAACGTCTTT
>JALPQI010011901.1:0-45499 GCA_025490895.1 Thaumatotibia leucotreta
ACAGCCTACCTAAATCCTTGTCATTTTATATATATTTTTGTAACTAGAAAGGAACTTTGAGATTAGCGAGAAATGCGTGATGTGTGCATGGTTTTTTATGACATGTGACTAAAAAACTACCATCTATTATAGTAAAGTTGTTGTACTCCCTTTACACGAAACCAGCAGTTAACGAGAGGTAGGTACTCAGAGTTAGCACTAGCATGAGATTGAGCCGAGGTAAATCATTTCAGTATTTTGCGTAAAATTTCACCGCGCTGGCTTCCATGAAATGTTAATAAAAAGGGATTAAATATGTGCTGATAAGAACAAAATCTGAACTGGTTGAAGCCGATCCTAATCCGTTTGATCAATATTTTGTGGAAAGGAGTGACTTCATAGCAGCGGCGGATAGTTATTGTGGATTGTGAAATAGGGCAATTGTTTGTAATTTCTGCTTTAAAGTAAGGCAAAGGGAATGGAGATCTTAGTCTTTTGAAACACACAGGCACTTACGGTAAAGGAAAATAACTTAAGTACTTTGTTACAGTGACAATTATATGAGATCTGTTGCAACTTTCACATATTCGTACGTATAGGTAATTGTCACTGTCAGATACGGGACACACATTTTTGGTTCATGGAGCAGTGAACAGGGTACTTAGGGACGGTCACGCTGAGGAACTTTCGCTGATGGATAGAAAGTAAGGCGCGTTAATAACAGCGCAGCTCATGGTACGGCTTCTAAAGACAACCAAAACAAAACTATGTCAGTCAAGCGCGATAGAATGCTTTACGTATCCATACGTACTGTAAACTTCCGAAATGATCACCTACTAGGTAGAGGTACACTCGATAATATGCTGTGTCATTTTTTACTCTAATCCGTGGTAATTAATTCCAAAAGTGGTACCCCATATTTTTGCCTGACTGTGTAGTACAAACCGCTATCCCGATATTAAGTACAGGGATCTAAGTTAAATTTTCGGGTTAATTAAATCTGGACTAAATGTCAGTGTGACAATGTTCAAATTTCAAGTTGACATAGTACAACTTAGAACCCTGTACCTGGGGCCTATTTCTCGAAAGCTTGTAACTTGTAATACAAGCGGAAGTCCTTATCTAATTAATAGTGTTAAAAAGAGACTTCCGCTTGTATTACAAGTTACAAGCGTTCGAGAAATGGGCCCCTGGTGGTATTGGGGCAGTGAAAAGTAATCCAACTTTTTGCGTATACTAATTGTTATTTTTGTATTTACAAAGGAGATCAAGCTCAAATATTACAATAATAGGTACATGTTGTGTAAACGCGCACATAATTTTATGATTAGTTTTTACTTTCATTTCCAAAGTACCTATACAGTATGTATCACCTCGTAGAGCAAAGAAAGAAACCCATTAATATTTAGATCATACTAAACAACTTTTACTATGGGGCCAAACTCGAATTCGCGAAAAAAAATTACTCTCCCATACAACGTGTTCATGATCATTGATCACGCAATCAAAATGTATAAAACTGTCAACATTTTTTTCGTGAATTCGGGTTTGGCCCCATAGTAAAAGTTGTTTAGTATGATCTAAACATTAATGGGTTTCTTTTTTTGTTCTAGGAGGTGATACATACTGTATATTAATGATTTAGTCTTTAAGTTTTATACAAGTATTTAAGGGGCATTGCAATATATCTAAGTTATGGTGAGTTTGCCGCTTTGAAATGTAATTATACGGTAGGTACCGTAAAATGGGGTTAGTTTGATTTGCGGAGTAATATAGATCAGCGGTTTGTGAGGTGTTGATTTTAATACCAAGAATTCAGTGATTTGGTTTACAACCTTAGCAGAACACAAGCTTTTATTCTTAAAAATGGAGGGCTAATAAATGCTACCACACGAATCAAGTGACCCCATTTTAAGGTAGGCATGTCTCTAGTATTGTTTAATTATAATTATATTGTATGGTAATGTAGAAATTTAATAAATTAATGTCCCGAATAATTATGTGTTATGGAAGAGAGATTTAAAATAAATAAATGGAGCTTGACTACAATTAAAATAAATTGTGTCTTATTCAAAAATGTTGAAAATTGTGAATATGTCATTGTGACGAAAAATATCTATTTTTGGTGTAAAACAGTATGTAGGTACCTTAATAACCAAAACGATCTGTGTTGTAAAATGAATGTTCAATGTGATAATATGACTGTAACCTTTACTTACTCCCGGTGTTTCTACCCAAATTTCTTCTAAAATAAAGTGACTCTGTAAAATTGATGTTTTCATTAAAGTGTACCTACAGGGTAAAATGATTTGCTACCGTAAAACTACCCAAGTATAGTCCAAAAGCTCCCAACTATGGTCCAAAACTAAGTCATATATCTTCGACATAGTGTAATTATTATATTGTTGACGCAGTTGTTACACAAAATCTCCTCATTAATGATTTCAAAACTTAGAGAAAACCAAAATAAAAGAATTCCATTGATGCTTAATTACGAGTTGAACTTGTGGACCATAGTTGTAGTATTGGACTATAGATTTAGCTTACATCATCATCAGCCTTTCATAGTCCACTGCTGGACGTAGGCCTCGCCTATTAACTATGCGCAAAGAAGCATTAGGAGAGGTAAATGCCCATAATCGCCACGCTGGGCAAGCGGATTGGCGATCGCAGTAATGTGTCCACTATGATGACGCTGCTACCCATCATCAATCTTTTATCAAATAATGATCAGTGACACTTCAATCCCTAAGTCGACTCTTACGACATCCGCAGGAGGAGTTGGGGTGGTGACAAGTGTATTCTACCTTGTCACCACACGTTTGTAGTTTTACCTTGATTATCTCTCTAATGAAAATGACCTACCTACGAAAATGTCAATCATCCAGAATAGGTTGTACTCAAAAGTCGAAGAAAATCTAAGTGACGACCAATTCGGGTTTAGAAAAAGCAGAGGAACACGAGAGGCTATTCTGGCAGTTCGTAATATCATCGAAAGGCGGCTTGACGTGCAGAAAAATACGTATATAAGCTTCATAGACCTCGAAAAGGCATTTGACAGTGTCGAATGGAATCAGCTGTTCAACCTCCTAAAGCGCAAAGGCATAGACTGGCGAGATAGACGTATAATTCTGGAACTTTACAGAAACCAACAGACCGAAGTAACTGTAAATAATATTACACAAACAGCTAAAATTAAAAGAGGGGTAAGACAAGGCTGCAGTCTATCACCATTGCTATTTAATTTATATATAGAGGAAGCAATGCAAGAAGTCAAGGAATTCACTAAAGGAGTTAGCTTTAATGGGAATGAAATACACTGGATCAGATTTGCAGATGACATTGCCATGGTCGCTGAGACAGAGGAGGCACTGCAGTCTAACATACAAAAAATGGATGAAATCTTCCGGAAATTCAAACTTAAGATAAATATTAAGAAAACAAAAGTCATGGTTACTAACAAAGTACAGTCCCCCTAAGGTAAATATTACACTCAACTCGGAACAATTAGAGCAAGTTAAGTCTTTCACATACCTAGGAAGCATACTTGAAGAAAAAGGCAGAAGCGAGAAAGAAATAAGGACTAGAATAGCAATGGCTAAAAAAGCTTTCACCGCAAATAGACACGTTTACAACAGCAAGATCCAATTAAATATTAGAAAAAGCCTCATCAAAACTTATATTTGGAGTATTGCCTTATACGGATGCGAAAGTTGGAACATCACAACCGAAGACCGCCAGCGACTGGAAGCGTTTGAGATGTGGTGTTGGCGCAGAATGCTCAAGATTAGTTGGACGGAAAGGCGTACTAACCAGGAAGTGCTTATAATGGCAAAGGAAAAAAGACACATAATATCGGTCATTGAAAACCGCAGAGCTAAATGCTTAGGCCACATACTCCGGCACAGTGGGATAAACATTACCATCTTAGAGGGAAGAATAGAGGCAACCAGAGGCAGAGGAAGGCCTAGAATACCATACATGGCTCAATTGAAGGAATGGTGCTGTAGCCATTCGTACCAAGATGTCAAGACGAAAGCCCAAAATAGGGCCGAATGGAGGATGCTGCAACGACAGGGGGCCAGGCCCCCTTAATTATGATGATGACGAAAATGTATATTTCTGACAATCATTATTCATCAAACAATCCTTTCTTATTCCCAGATATGTACCTATAGGTACCAAGTTACCTACACATTTCTTTGAAGGTAGATAAAAAGTAGTGTGTTTATTTATGAACTCGAGTGAACATAAAAATGTAAAGTCATTTAAGCGGGTCGGTTCGGTGGAAATCAGGTCAACCCGTCGACCTGGCCCCGTTAAAGATGTTTCTGATAACGTAAACAAGTATAAATTTCATGTTTTAAGGTGCGTTCAAACTAAAAGAGCATTCGCTGTTCTAACCTCCCACTCTACGAAATTCGATCGGTACACAAAACGTGATTGGTTGATTTCGTAGAACGGGCGCTAGAACAGCGAATGCTCTTTTGGTTTAAACGCACCTTTATAGTACTTAAAGTACCTACCTAAGAACATTTTCAGTAAAGATGGTGGTTTTTCACTAGTGCGAGAAGTGGTTCATTTCTTGTCAGGTCGAAACTACTTAAAAACGATACGCGTGCGAAAAGGTACGATACAAGTCTACATGTTTTTCGCACTTGTATCGTAATGTACTATTTTTCAGATGAATGGATGTTTGGCGATAACTACCCGCAGCGATAAATTGTCATCTTGTTCTTTTTCGGGTAAAGCCCAACATATTTTTACTTCTTTTGGCGCATGGTGACGGCAGTAAGAATACATTTGTCAACACCCCAACTTTTCGCACTGGGTGTCGTAAAAGTCGACTTAGGAATTGAAGTGTCACTGACCATTTTATTGAAGATTGATGATGGGCAGCAGCGTCATCGTAATGGACACAATTTGATCAACGTGGCGATTATGGGCATTACCTCCTAATACATATGCATAAGTAATAGGTTAGGCCTACGTCCAGCAGTGGACGGAGATAGGCTGATGATGTGTAGCTATCTGTTAGATGTAGTCAAGAAAATTACTACAAAATTAATGAAAACCTTACTTGGCTTGAAATAACTCTGACTCGGAAGAATCTTATTAAGGCGGCGAGATTGCGTCTCACCGGAGCGTGTTGAACGCAAATTGAAAAATTATACTCATCGATATTACTTAATAGGATATATTATTCGGTTTATTTCCACAAAATACAAAAATAGTGTCATTTGCGGCATAAGCCAGAGTACGAATTAACTTAACAGCAGAAGTGGCATATGCTACGGGCTCGCGCTTTAATTGTAAGTAATAAATCGTTTTCCTAACCAGTGTGGAAAAGTAAACTTTGAGCACACTTCGCGTGCGTTAATTTCTCTTTTTAAGGCACTTATGTTATGAAAAAACTTGTTCGATACACGTGTAAAAACTTCTTTTTAACTCGGGTGACTGTCGCCCTCGTTTCACTCGGGCTCCAACTTTCACCCTCGTCGAAAAAAAATTATTTGCACTTGTAACGAAATGTACTATTTTTTAAGACAAAAAATATAAATATGCTCCAATTCCGACAGATTGATTTTCAAATTGTTCAACTTTCAAGAAAATCTCCCCTCGGCAGAAAGAAACAACAATGTATTTTTCATTGCTCATGCTCGGAAAGTGGGTTGTTGTTTATCTATGATACGGGTGGAAAACGATGCATCGCGGACCTTGGGTTGCAAAAAGATATGTTCCTATTAGTGCTAGCCTTGTAAAATTGTAAGCACCAAGCCGAATAAAGTGCCAACAATACTCTTATTTAGAAACTAATTCGAAGATATTAGTTCTTGGTTTCTTGTTTTTGTTTTTTTGTGGCGATAATCGTAAGTTAAATATGTCAATTCATTAAATTATTTTAATTTTTCGGTTAAAATTTAAGTGTTTTGGTTTTATATAGCGGTGACCAAGAGGAACAAACCTATCAAGTTTTTTTTTAAATTTTAATACGCTTAGGTGAGCGACGGAATAATGTTATACTGCCATATATGAATTTATACTTAAAAATAAATTCTTACTAGTAACTATTACATTCAATTAATACTTTTATGTTTTTTTCTTTCCTCTCATTCGTAATGAAAAGTAGAGTGTTTAACTCGGGTGAAAGGCACCCATTTCCGACTCGCACTATTGGCGCTCTCACTTCGTTCGAGCGCCAAACTACCTCGTCGGAAATGGGTGCCTTTCTACCCTTGGTTAACAATCTACTATTATCTTCTTCAGTAATGTTTTTTTTACAAGAATCTAAAGTGCTACGGGCCCTGCGCCTGTTTTAATGAACACCGTCCCCAAATGACGGTGCTACGACCGGCCCACCATTGTGGGATGCGACCCGGCCATAGCTGCAGTAGCGAAAACGCGTGAGCAGCCACACATACTCCAGGAGGAGTATCGTTTGTATATTTGATTGATTGCGCCTGTTTAATCCGGCTCTGCATAAAGCTGATCTTTTTTCATGTTCAACGTAGATGTGGCGTTAGAACTATTTATTCAAGCGTTCCCGAGATAAAGAGTCTTGACGGACGGACGAGCAGAAGGACATAAAGTGATCCAACAATACATAAAGCATGTCAGTGAATAGGTTCACATTATAAAAGTCGCAGTACACATTGAGCCAGTACGCCAATCTAAGAGATGCCGTCATAATATTATACGATAGAAGAGACAAAGACACAGACCAACCCCTAAGCAATCTTGCGATCTGGCTCCATCGCATAGCATCTTGTACTTGAATACATTAGATTGGCTCAATGTGGGCCAATATATAGAGCCAATGTCTATCGCAAAAATTTCGTAGGTATCGCAGCTATACTTATTCAAACCTCGTATCTGAAAAACTCACTTGATGGAAAAAGCACCCGCATTCAGAAAGAAAGAAAAATAATATTTCCATGATTTGATTGCTGCAGATCTGAGGTTGATGTAAGTATATCGTCATTTTCGCGGCAGGTAAAAATGTAGCTAGCGACATCTTTATATACCTACGTGCAACTCATGCTAACGTTTCTCTAATTCTGCACCGGTTAGCGCGGTAGGTGTTAAGTTAACACTGCGAAATTGTGGCATTGTCTGTTGGCAACGTAGCTTAGAAGTGCATTATGTCTTCGCGAGATGGCGTTCAGAACGGAACGAGTTCTTTAGCTCCAATTTTCATTAAAAATTACTTATCTTATTGGTGGGGCCCTTACGGATACACTTCGACCCATTGGGATGTTTGTGTAATTGCCCTCTGTTTCGCCTACAGGCATGCTGTCAGAAAAATCCATTTTGACCAAGAGAGTGTTGACCCCAAAGTGTCCCGTAAATGAGTTTGAGTTGTCTTTTGCTATATTTCCAAAGCTTTTTGCTCCAGCCCGAGTCTACTTCGTGCATTCGAGCTTTGAATGCCTGAGCCCCGTCAGATTGCTCCACTCTTCCTGGTGCTTCCATCTAACTCGCTCTTTCATGGCTGTTTTTATGGTTGTGAGTCCCACAAATGGTTCTGGGCCTACAAAGTTGTTTGTAAAAATTACTCCTCCGGAATAGCGTAAAAATACTAAGGTAGGTAATTAAATTTAAGGGCTAGTCACAATGGCTGTCCAGCTAACCAAAAACCCAATATTTTATGTAAACGTTTCATATATACGCATTAAATCGCGGCTCCGTCAATATATTCGGCCAGATGGTCGACCAGCCGCTAAGTACGTACCTCGCCTAAGGGTGCGGCTCTACTGACGCGGAGAGGAGCGGAGCTGTGCAAAATTTACCAATTACATTCTTCAAAGTCAAAATTCGAAACAATGTGATCCTGCGCTCCGCTCTTGTGATGCTCCGCTCCGCTCCGCGTCAGTGGAGCCGCACTCTAAGAATAAGACATAAAATGTAATTAATTTAGTGTTTCAATTTTTTCACACAAATCTATGAGCCGAAAATTCACGTCTACTATAAGAGTTGACTAGAATGGATCGATTAAGTGGTTTCTTTTACCTCAAAACACTACGAAAATAAATTTCAGTTCATTCCTGTAACTGCAACCCGACCCGTGCCGACTTTCATGTCATTTTTCTATACAATGTACGAAAATGACCTATTTTTTTTCTCTTATGGCATTAACTTATATCCATTTTTAGCCTTATAAACATTTTTTCATTAAATTAACTTGATGAGAACAGAAAAACAATACATTATTACCAACTTACTGTCTGACCAAATTTTTTCATAGGAATTTGTATGGGAATTTCAGATGAAAGTCGGCACGGGTTCCTGTTACAGGAATGAGCTGAATTTATTTTCAGAGTGTTTTGGGGTTAACGAAGCCGATTTAGGGGGTATGCGTTATTAATTTCTAAAATTCGTAAAATGTGGGAAACCGTACCGCATACAGATGTAGTACAACTTTTTTTCCCTCGAATTTTCCCGGAAACATCCGAATTCATATTGCTGTCACAATGAACTTCAGTACCGGTCTGTCCATTGAACTGGACCTAATTGAGACAGAAAGATTAATTCGGCCGTTTCCGTGAAAATACGAAGGAAAAAGATGTGTTATATACACACAATGATAGATGTCATTCATTTTGTGACAGGTGAAGTTATGGGTATAGATATACAGGTGTAGTGAGAAATTACTTGCCTTCGGAAACGTTCGTAAACACATGCTGTTTCAGGCAGTGTCACCGAGTCTGACTGAAGTAGCATGACAGCTTTTACTGTCAGTCTCAGTGAGATAGACTGAAACAGCATGACGTTGACGAACGTTTCCGAAGGCAAGTCATTTCTCACTACATCTGTACCTACGTGGTCACAATAATGGAGGTAGCAAAACGATTGTTTTTACATGATTTTACGTCTGGGTGTTTATGGAAAACTGCGGAGTATGTAAATCATGATTTATTCCACAATCTTATTTCCTATGTTTCCTATAATTAGGCGAGCGGTCCCTATCACGCTTCTTCTTCTTTCCCTTTCGTTTCTTATCAATATCCCTCTTTTTGTCCGTCTTCCGTCTCTCTCTGTGATCATCAGAATCACTTGTGTCAGAACTGTGGCGTTTTTCTTTCTTCTTAGACTTTCTATCGTCTTCTGAGCTTATGGAGTCATTACTGCTATACCTTTTCTTATGTTTCCTTTTATTCCTGGATTCATTACTTCTTGACCTGCTCCGATATTTTCGTTCCTGTTTATGTCTTCCATTGGAGTCCTCTTTATCCCTACGACTTCTGTGCTCGTCTTTTTTAGAACGTTCAGTATCCTTATCTTTTTCTCGATGGCTGGAAGACGCCTCTCTTTCTTGCTTTTCGTCTTTTCTGGAATCTCTGTTTGACGTCTGATTTTCATTTTTCTTGTATTCTTCATAGGAATCTGCGTCTGTAAATAAAAATAATTGCGAATGAGTTTCATTGAATTACGATAAGACGATACGATACTTCATCAAATTCTTAAATAAATGTATTTATTGTTTTATCTTTTGTTACACAATTAATTTGCTAGGTTTTATATATTCGCAAAATACCGTGATTTCTCACAGTTGTTGAAACGGGTTGTTGTATTGCGTTAAAATAGTACATTAAGACACAAGTGCGAAAAACATGAAATTCGAAACGAGTGGCGATGTTTTAAAACACGAACGATAGGGAGTGTTTTAAATCGACACGAGTTACGAATTTCGTTTTTACACGTGTCTCGTACGATGTTTTTTAGTACAGATGGCTCTCCAAAGTTTTGGACTTGACGTAAAATGATCACTTCTCGCACTAGAGCCTAAAAAGTACACCATTTGTACTAAAAAAAAACAATTTAACATAATATTGTCCAAGTGTTGTTTGTACCTTTAAAGGCCCATGTCTGGACGCTTTATATATAAACAAAACTGTATTTCGTCTGTTAAGTCGTCTGTCACTGGATCTGTAAACAGAAACCAGAATTTACTACAATGTTATTGAGTAACAAGTCTTTAGACAATCTAAAGAAAGTGTGTCAGAATGCAGATCCTATTTTTCTTACGAGTATCATGACTTGAGAAAAGCACGGTGATATTTTTAACTAACTGATAATTTCATCACGAGAAAATCAGGTCTCTAATTATCTATATCTTTATTACTAATAAATCACACTTTCTTTATACCTAGGTACATAATAGCAGTTGCTATTAAAAACTGATAATCAATAACAAGGGCCAGATCAACACTTGAACAATATCAATATACAACATACATGTTAAGTAGAAGGAAGGCAGGTAGGTCTGAAGCCCCAGAATCAGAAGTCAATTCTGACAGCAACATGCCTGGCCAATAATAATATATGGAATATTAGATTGTGTCACAAGGGATCAAAATGGTATATTTCCGGCGTGGGCGTATATTGAATCCTGAGCGTAATGAAGGATTCAAGCGTTAACGCCCAAGACGAAATAATTTTGATATCGTGCGACACATACTGCTTTTCACACCACCTATGAGAAAAATAAAAGATATATCACATATTTAACATTTATGCAAATAATCGATTCTGAAGTTTTTTTTTATCATTTATGAACGTAATGTTTATTTTCATATTTCATTGTAATTTTTTAAGCTGGCAAGAGAAAGTTCTTGAACAAAAAAGTGCCACTTTGATCCCTGCTAGCCGGGAAGAAAAGTCCCGTATTCGAATAGGTGGTATGAAAAGTGACTTTTCGTCCGAATCTGTCATTCTCATATATTTATCGCTTACGAGTATACGATTGCAAAATGGCAGCTTGGCTAGGCCTGTAGCAGGCCTATGTTCAGCAGTGGACGTCTTTCGGCTGATATGATGATGATGATGCCACTTTAATACATTACTACTTTTTGCTTATCGCATAGTCTCGAGAGCCTGGGTCTCCATTATCAAGCACTGTACCCATGCTAACGCGACGTGCGTAGGAACTAAATACATGTGAGTTTAACCGATTAGGGCTTGTGCATAAATCACGCGAGGTCATATAGGGGGGGAGGGGGTCCAAGAAAACATCACGAAAGATCACGTTAGGGGAGGGGGGGGTACAAGGAGACCTCACGTGTATTTTTTTACGATGAACAAACTAAGAAATATTGTGAATTTCGGCGAGCGAACGTTAAAAGTTGAATGAAAAAAATACACGTGAGACTGCGGGAAGGGGGGGGGGGGGGTATAGCCAAGAAAGTCACCAAACATCACCAGGGGGGAGGGGGGGGTCAAAAAGTAGCCGAAAAAACCTCGCATGATTTATGCACGAGCCCTTAATTATATCTCACGATAGTTTAAGGATCAATCACTTTTTTGTCAGCCTCCGTAGCCTAGTTGGTAGTGACTCTGCCTACGAAGCTGGAGGTTCCGGGTTCGAATCCCGGCGAGGGCATTCTTTGTGTATTTATTTATCACAAATGTTTGTTCCTTGGTCATGGCTGTGTATGTATCTAAGTATCTATATGTATCTATCTATTATACAGGGTGGTCCAAACCTTGACGTCAAAAAAATTTTTTTAGGTTCCCTTCGTCATGGGCTATCAGAATATACCCCATGTATGTTAGCCGATTTTTTGTAGTTTTCGAGTTATGAATTTTTGAAATTTTTTTTTTTTGAGTAATTCTGGAAAGAAGAAATTTATTGATAAAAAAAACTATTGGGTTTTTTTAATATTTTCTTTTTGTAAAAGTATTACTACAAATAAAGCATTTACTGACAAAAAAATTAGCGTCCTCACTTTGATACAAGTAGGATAAAAAATACCAAATTCAAAATTTTACGATAAAAACGCATCAAAATATCATTAATGTACGTAAATAAAAAAAATAAAACATATCCCAAGGATTTTTGGTAGTCTAAAGACTGCCCTAGACCTTAAACCTTCGTAAAAACAAAAAAAAAGTGATACTTAATGATGAGGATTTTTCGGAGTAGTCAGTCAAATAAACTTAAAAAAAACTTCTAAATTTTTAATTTAAAAATAAAGTAAAATTTCGTCTGTTTTGTTGTTCTTATCAATAAACAAAGACAGAAAATACCACGAAAATTCAATTTGTGTAGTTATTCAAGTAATTTTTTAGTACTTTAAAATTTTAAGCTTTTTTAATTTTATTTGACCGACTACTCCGAAAAATCCTCATCATTAAGTACCACTTTTTTTTTGCTTTTACGAAGGCTCAAGGTCTAGGGCGGTCTTTAGAATACGAAAATTCCTTGGGATGTTTTTTTTTTTATTTACGTACATTAAATGCGTTTTTAGCGTAAAATTTTGAATTTGGTATTTTTTTATCCTACTTGTATCAAAGTGAGGATGCAATTTTTTTTGTCAGTAAATGCTTTATTTGTAGTAATACTTTTAAGAAAAGAAACTAGTTAAAAAACCCAATAGTTTTTTTTTTATTAATAAATTTCTTCATTCCAGAATTTCTCAAAAAAAAATTTCAAAAATTCATAACTCGAAAACTACAAAAAATCGGCTAACATACATGGGGTATATTCTGATAGCACATGACGTGAGGAATCTAAAAAAAATTTTTTGACGTCAAGGTTTGGACCACCCTGTATATATCGTCGCCTGGTACCCACAACACAAGCCTTAATTGAGCTTACCGTGGGACTAGGTTGATTTGTGTAAGATGTCCCAAGATATTTATTATTATTTATTATTACTTTTTTTGTTTTTATTCTGTCACAGTTTGCCAGAAGAAAGTATTATTGATTACAATGGGCGACCCACCTTTGGAAAGGCCACGTAAGTCTCAAAACGACTTTAAGGGTGTCAAAGTGACTTTAAGGGTGAACCAGGAGAACGTAACATAGTAACAGGACAGGTGACATAAAAAAATGTGATTGACCCTTAAATTCAATTATTGCTAAACCACTAATTGGAGTTCGAGGCCAAAGAAACTACGACAGATGCGTTACTGTCAAATCTGTCAAAGTCTCTTAAGTCATTGTCAAATAAAGTTTTCAGGTTTCGACAACCTTTTTGTCATTAATGTTTTTTATTTAAAATAATTCGTAATTAAAACATTCCATACCACTGTAATGTTTGTACACCATTTTGTTTAATATGGCTGTCACAACTAGAATTATGTTAAAAACACGTAAATACCTAAAAACTTTTATTTTCTTTAAACTAACATTGATATGACAAAATTTTATCGTAAAGAACTTAAAATGATAAGAGCCTACGTTTCAAAGCCTATTTTAACCCACTTACGCCGACCAGGTGTTATAACACCGATTTTTTTTCTTTTTTTTTTGGATAATTGTAGTGTTTTAATCAATTTATCGTAAAAAATCGGGGGGTCACATTTTTTGGTTTCAGGCTTATCTGGGTTAAAAAGAAGTTAAATTACCAGTGAACACAAACGACAGCGTGCCATATTTATTAAGACAGTATGGTTAAATTACTAAGTGAGACCCTGCCTTATCACGGGTTAAAATTATGGGAAAGAAATTTGGAAAAGTAAAATGAGAGTATTTTTTGTATTTTATTTGTCTTCTTTATCACTTATCCTCCTGAGTCCTGGGTAAAAATCGAGTGGCCTCCCATAAAAGCCAAGCAAGAGTCCTTTATAACCAGTCCATCAGTGTTGAGTCCTGAACTTACTGACGCTTATTTTAAGGTTTAAAATGCCGTTGTCAGATTTTTGTTGGAACAAAGTTGGTTATACTATATACTCTAAGAGGTATATTTTAAGCATTTTCTTTTACTAAATATTTGGGCGTCATAAAGGCCTCTCGGCTTTTATGTGACTAATATTATATGTACAATGTTTTTTTTTTATCTGGCGAATATGTGTCATTATGTACGAAATCAGGTGTATCTTTGAAAAATAAAATTTTACGAATACGAAATGTGAACATAAAGCACGCTACAAAGTAATATTTTGGAATTTCCTAAACGTATGTAGAAATAGGGTTTTAATTTATGTGTGGTTAAATTGTTGTACCAAATGTTATTAACACCTGAGGTGATACAAGCTCAATACCAACTTTGTTACTAATAATTGCGGATAATTAAATTTTATTAAAATATCTTATATTTACGTGAAAATAAGTAAATAATATTGTTTCTATAAATTAAAGAATTAAAATTTCCAATAAATAAGATATCTCAACGCCTGTTCTTAGAAAATAAGGATTTGCTAATGTAAGAACATTTTATTACTGTGGCAATATTTTCATACTATGTTTGGCCTCGAACTCCAATTACTGGTATAGAGATCGGACAAATGGGCGTCATTGTTCGCAATAATATAGACACAACTGCAATTACCTATTTGACACCGGTAACAATGAAAATACCATGTGGTGACGGCAGTAAGAATACATTTTGTCACCACCCCAACTCCTCCTGTGGGTGTCGTAAGAGTCGACTAAGGGGTTGAAGTGTCACTGACTATTATTTGATAAAAGATTGATGATGGGCAGCAGCGTCATCATAGTGGACACATTACTGCGATCGCCAATCCGCTTGCCCAGCGTGGCGATTATGGGTATTGACCTCCTAATGCGCCTATACGCATAGTAAATAGGAGAGGCCTACGTCCAGCAGTGGACTATCATAGGCTGATGATGACGATGATGATGATGAACTATGAAAACCTTTATAAATAGTCACCTTAAAGCTTTGAAATCAAATATCAAGAAATAATTATTTTAATTATTAATTTAATTTTATCCGCAAAGCACATTTATCCGATCTCTAATTATTGCAGACCTTCAAGTTCAATGTAACTTACTTATAACTTTGGACTGCTTGTCGTATTCCGACTTGGAGACGGGCTGCATCATGAACTCGCTGAGACTGACTGTTTCCTTCTTTATGGTAATGTCCACCATCACTCGACCATTGTCGTCGTCGAGGCTGACTACCTGAAATATTAATCATAAATATAAATATCTTAGGACATCTTACACAAATCGACCTAGTCCCACGGTAAGCTCAATTAAGGCTTGTGTGTTGTGGGTATCAGGCGACGATATACACAATAGATAGATACTTAAATACATATCAGCCATGACCAAGGAACAAATATTTGTGATAAATAAATACACAATCAGATCAGACATTCACACATTGGCAATGAAGAAATCTGGGTGACTTAAGTGACGCTGGTTTTATGCAAAGATTATGCTACTTACTACGAACAAATAAAAGAACAAGTAAAACATGGAAGCCGCACGCCATACTATAATGCCTTTCAAAAACGGTCCTGAATTTCAGTTGACAAGTGTCACCCCCTCTTCAATGTATCACAGTAATGAATTTCAATATCAACCTATAAAAACTAAAACTGCCATTTAAAAATAGATGTGATTGATATTGATGACATTTCTCAAAGATGTTGCGCCATAATATGCGCGGTGTTAAGAAAAGTGCTATGTCCTGCCCATCTTGGCACAATTATTTTTGGGGGCATTTTTGATATTATATGGTTGCAATACTTAAATCATGCAAACATGGATTATTCTGGTTTTAATAAGCGCTTTCCTTAATAGACCACCTACAAACATGGACTGTATGCATATTTGCATAATTTTTCATAAACCAGCGTGACTCAGCAGACCGTCACCATGGCAACAACAGAAAAGAAAAATTTGATTCACCTACATAGGAAACAACCATGGTTGAGGAAGAAATATATTTGTGAATTTTGTGATATATCACAAAAACATGCCCTTACAGGATTCAAACTACAGAACCCTATGTCTGTCTGACTGTACTCTTTGTCGCTTATACTACTAAGTCGATTTTCATGAAATTTCGTGTGGAGATAGTATAAGTTCTGGGAATCGATGTTTATACTGGAAAATCGTACTGTTCCTCAAAATCTACTAAAAAAATATTGCGGGTAACAACTAGTTAAACATAAGTTGGACTTTGAATATATATCTGGTTCATTAATTGAAGTGATATGAACGAAAATATATACCTTTCCATATAATCCACTGTATTTCCCAGTAGTAATCTTAACAAATGAGTTCTTGACAATGGACAGTTCTTCATCCTTCTTGTCTTTGCTGACATTTTTTTTCTGATTTTCTTTGATAACCTTGTCGGCGCCCAAACCCAGGCCTTTGGGTCTCAGTTCTGGCTGCTTGTGCTTTAATCTGGAATATTACAGACAAAACATGAATCCATTTTTGAAAAGTTATAATAAAATCATGAAATAAAACTATAAAAACGGATAAATTCGCGTATATTAGTTAACTTTAACTTTATTCCGACGTTTCGAACACTTTACAGGGTTCATGGACTGCGGGCGACCCGTGTAAAGTATTCGAAAAACGACGGAATGAAGTTAAAGTTAACTAATATACGCGATATAAAATATTGTTTACTTGTTATAGTTTCCTCCAATTCTCACAAATTCATAAATATAATAATTATAATGGTGTCTATAATAGTAAATATTCATACAAACTTTTAAGTCAACTAGTATAAACTATGATATATTATAAGATTTAAGCTTTCTGAGACGTTGGAAACTAGAATGGATGTTTCATGTAAGAGACAATGGTAAATGACACCCTAACCCAATGTATGCTGTACCAGGGACCGGAACCGTTATTTTACAAAAACCTCGAAATAGCCCAATATTTTAAAATGTTTTATACTATTTATGTACTACTTCATATTTTATGTAATTTACAATAACATATTTTTAAATTACTCTATTAACTTAAGATTTATATACCGAAGAACGAAAAAGAACTGTTCTTTTTGTATGGAGAAAATACCGTTTCCGGTCCCTCACCTGTACATACATCTTTAACAGAAATGTCAATACTTACTGCTGTTCTTTACTTGCAGTCCAACCCATTCCCCTGAGCATGGCCATACCAAATTCTTGAATGGGTACAGCATCATAATCTTCTAATGTTGACTGAAAAATCAATTTGATGCTTTGTAAACCATTGAATAATTCAAGTATGCATTCTTTTTTACTTTCAAGCATTGAAAAATCCAAAACATTAACAAATGACAAATAAATATTGTTTTGAATTGCCTTTTGTCATAATGAGAAATTTAATATCTTTAAATGTATATACTTCAGACAGAAACTTGATTGGTTCAAAAATATTTGATATAAATATTTACAAAACCTTCACAGACACATATTTGCTTGCTTTTATTAGCAATATCTTGGCAGAGTATAGGAAATTGGTATCATACCCAAACATTTTAAGAATTTTATGATGTTAGTAAAGTTGAAGATTGATTTACAAAAATGTGTTGGATTGAATTAATGTAAGCTTAATGAAGATGAAACAATATTTGTTCATAATACAGCTGCTATTTTACCGAATATAATAAATTTACCTCTTTCTGCCCATCTAAAACAGGTTGCGACGACACTGCCACAGTCAAAACCTCACTCTCCACTTTCTTTTCCTGCTTCGCTTCATTGAGCAACTCTCTCACAGCCATCTGGTCTATGGTCTCATTTTCTACAGGTTCACTGTCATTCTTCTTAACAGTGTCGCCAGGTGCCGGCACCTCTTCGGCCCCTCTTTCTACTTCTTCAGCGATTTGCTTCAGTCTCTCTGCGGTCACTAGTGTGTTTGGCTTCATTGCAATCACTAGAGGGGCTTTCTCTTCAACCACTTCGCCACTGGAATGCATAAATGCTAATGATTAATATTATTTTAACCATTTTTGAAAAAAATAAAGAGTTTCATGAGAACAAAATGATGAAATTAACACAGTAATCTAAGTTTTTCTTTATACCTAAATGTATGTAATGTTACAGTAGTTGAGACTAAATCATTACATGAGAAAACGTGCGGTGACGGAGTAAGAATACAAAAATCACCGCCCCTCTCTTCCCGTGGGTGTCCTAGGAGTCGACTAAGGGAAATACTGAGTATCCAGCTTCTCAGCCGGTGGTAGGGTATTTTTACTAGTACCCGCCTGGTTGGCTACCACCGTACATTCGGTGTAAACGCCCGTGAAATGACTTACCTTCGTGTTTGCCGTGTTTCGGGGTCAGCCGGCGTATTTACCAGCATCTAGCGGGCCAGCAAGGCGGTGGCAACTAACAGGTTACTAATTGTCTCCTGTTCGTTGCCGCCGCGATTTGGGCTCTACTTTTCACTTACGATCAGGTGGAGTGGAGCCACTTATTTGTTGTGCCAACGTTATTTTTATTGGGTCGGCAACGCGCATGTGACACCCTGAGGTTGCAGGCGCCCATAGGCTACAGTGACTGCTTTCCATCAGGCGGGCCGTATGCTTGTTTGCCACCGACGTGGTATAAAAAAAAAAAAAAAAAACACTCAGTTGGTCACAGTAAACACAGCACAGCACATTGTCACAGGTGCGGATCTAGGGAGGGGGGCAATAGGTGCACTTGCCCCCTTCCCATGACATTGGTTTAGGCAAGCCTAGGTGCTGTTTTAAGTATAAAATACTATTATATCATAGGTCTATCCCCCCCTGGACAAAGTTCTGGATCTGCGCCTGCATTGTCAGCCTATTTCAGTCCACTGCTGGACATAGTGTATCTCCTAGTACTTATTACATATATTATGCATATGGACCTGTAATCTCCATGATAGGCAAGGATTGAATGTACAGTACAGTGACACTCAAATTAAATCCCTTACTTGTCACGTACAACACCTATGGGATCAGTTGATACGGTGACAAATGTATTCTTACTGCTGTCACCACGCAGCATCACAGTAAACGAGTTTGACAAAAAACAAGCAATGTAGACTAAAGATTAGCTGTGCAACAAAAAAGTTGTTTATAAGCTAATGTATTATTTTAACATATAAACCACTATTTGATAATTTGATCAAGAGATTATGAATATTAGAGATTATTTGCAAGTTCCTTACCCGACAACTTTGATTGATTTCTCTTCTAAACATTCTATATATTCCTTTCTTTCGGCGACCACAGGTTTCTCAACTTTTTTGGTTTTTGTGAAACCAAAAGATATCTTTTTGCCTTCCATTGTGTTCAAGTATATAAAACGTTAAAATATTGAATATTCAAAGCAAAATATAACATTACATTGTTCTTTCATTCGAGTTTTGTTTTAAATTTAGGTTAGCATCAGCATAGTCACTTCACCATTTTTATTAGTCAATATCTCTGACAACACAAGTGTCAAAATAATGTGACATTGACAGTTTGACTTTTTTTATCGCATGATGACCACGAATGCAAGGCTTTCCGTCGCTAACATTAAGCCTGTAGTAGGCGCAGCACTACATATTGTATGCAATTTCACTTCATCTACCACGCCAGCTGTACACGGTGCTCGCGAGCATTGCGAAAGATTTTAACTGTGCATTCTAGGCATCAAAATAAACATAAAATATTATGAGACCAAAAGTCAATTCCACCAAAAAAAAATTTTTTTTTCTTTTTTTAGTCCTTTTTTCCAGTACTTTTTATCATAACAACAATTTGTTTAAATTATTTATTTCAATTGTTTTTTTAGATACAGGTTATTTCGTCAAGTCTATTCGTATCTTTTGATTGTCAGGCAAAAGGTGTGGTAATATTAGAACACATTGTGGTGCCATTGTAATCATAAAGGAGTTAAATGACGAGTTACGTCGAAAAACTTATTTCGAAAAAAGGTTGATCATCTCTGAAACCAAGCCGAATCCAGGAAATTTTATATAACATTAAAGACTCTAAATGTGGTCAGGAATCCAGCATTAAAATCTTTCGGAATGCTCACGAGCACCGTGTATAATTATTTTTATTTCAATGTGATTAGACTGATTAGCCACCAAATTAGGTATCCGTAATATTATTAAATACATAATATTTAGAATGTTTGTTTTCCTCAAGGACAATAACATCACATCAGGTTAATTTATGCTCTTATTTTATCAGCTTCCATAGCATAGTTGGTAGTGACTCTGCCTACGAAGCTGGAGGTTCCGGGTTCGAATTACGGTGTTAGTTGTGTATATGCTTATAAAATAAATTAGTTCCTTGATCGTGGTGGTATAGGTAAATAAATTATACATATATTGTCGCTTGGTTATCCACATCACAAGCCTTAATTGAGCTAACCGTGGGACTAGGTCGATTTGTGTAAGATAAAATGTCCCAAGACATTTATTGATTGTTTGTATCTCGTCTTACTTCAGGAGCCTTTGAATTCCGGTCTTTTGATAGGCTTGAGCGAGGAAATGGATCCAACACGTAAAGTCCCTTTTGAGAAATTTATTGGATTGTACATTTTTTTTTTAAGGATGGAGAAATGCTTTACGCATACCGTCGGGTGCGGGACGGGACCCGAACGGTTATGTGGGACTCACGTTTGGCTAATGAGGCCTACGGTATACCTATGGCCTATGGTATACCCACTATAAAACCCCCCCATATGCCACCTCATCGCCTCTTGGCGGGGTTACGAGAACGCTCTCGCAAACATTCGCGACCCCGCCGGCGGCAGCTGCTTCGAGCAGCTCCATCGCGGGTGTCCGAAGACCCTCCACGCTGGACGCGCCAGATGGTTGGGCGCGCCTTCCTCCTCGGTCTCCGTCATGCATTGTGGCACACCTTCCCGAGACAGCCACAAGGAGACCGTGGGTGCCGGAATATTTCCCGGCACCCGGCGGCATATAAGGTCTGTGGTTATGCCGCCGACCACACTTCGGCTGCAGAGGATAGGGCGAGCAGCAACGATAACACCGACACTCCTCTTCCTCTGCAGCCTCACCGACGCTGTTAAAAGGTCGCAGGGGGTAAGGGAGAGTGGCGGTCCGTAATACCATCACGCCTCTCCCCCTGCGATCCCACCTCCGCCGCAGAAGGATAGGGAGAGCGGCAACGACAACACCGACACTCCTCTTCCTCTGCGGTTCACTTCCACGCGTCCAAGCAGACTTGGTGAGCCCACTTGGAGCGCCCTCATCGGGCCAGCCAGCAGCCGAAAACTGGCCGGCCCAGGGCCCAGGGCCGGCCAGTTTTCTATTCATCGTCGTTGCCTCTTCGCTGCATCGTCGGTGACCAGTCCACGGTTACTGAGCCCCTCTACCACAACAAGGTGGGTACCCCACGGGGGTGTGTTTTACACCTGCTGCAACCCATTCACGGGTTCAACAATAGATATCCATAAACCGGTCCCAGCAGGAATATAGAGACTATTGAGAAGGAAAATGTGAAATGGAAAAGACTAATGGTAAAAGGTTGGATGGGTTAGAAATGGAGTTATAGGAAAGAAGGCCGGACACGTGGGTCGCGTTAAAGCTACAATTTACAATTTGGCTGTTCGCCTCTCTTTCGATCCAGTACCTATGTGCCTGCGTTAGAGAGGCAAACAGCAAAATTGTAAACTCTATAAAACGCGACCCTGTCATGACAAGCCACAGACAACATAACCTAAAGACGTAGCTTTAGACAATTATTTCATTTAAACCGATGGCAGCATGCCAAAAATGCTGAGGTGCGGGCGGCGTAACATGAGCTAACTGTGTTGTGATTCGTCGTTTCAAGGTCAATGGGGTGTAAAACAAAAATGTCCGCCGGTCGCTAGTGATTTCCGAATGTCGATAAAAGTATCGATGGTTACAATGTCTATCGCTTTTACAATTCGACATTTGTCAGTGACTTACCGACAAAACCGTAAATCCATATCCGTACTAATGCATACCATAAATGCGAAAGTATGTCTGTCAGTTTACTGAGTCTACACGCTTAAATCGCTGAACCAATTTAGATGAAATTTTGAATGGAGATTATTTAAGACCCGGGAAAGGACATACGATATTTCATTCATCATCGTCCCCGCAGATGAAGATATATTATGATACTAGCTTCTACCCGCAACTTCTGGGTTGCGTTTTATAAAGTTACAATTTACAATTTCACTGTTTGCCTCTCTTTCTAGCCAATATGTGTGTGCGTTAGAGAGGCAAACAGCGAAATTGTAAATAGTAACTTTATAAAACGCGACCCTGGTGTGAAAAATAAAATGCATTTTATATAAAAAAATATTTGTACTGTCTGTCTGCTGTGTCTTCATCTACACATTTAAACCGGTTTAGATGAAATGTGGAATGGAGATAGTTTAAGACCCGGGAAAGGACAAAGGATAGTTATTTTATCATCATCATCCACGCAGACAACGTTGCGGTCAAATATTAATATCACAATATATCTTTTCTGAGATAATAAATAAAATATTTTTATAAAATATACTTTTATTTGTACAATCATTAACTCGTAGTTACAAAGTTACCAAAAACTACCATTAAAATACGTTGTATATAAAATTCGTCTACTATTCATTTTTGTTAATTTGAAATATTCCGGTTTAAAGTGTCGAGAACATATCACACTGCTAGGAGCAGGAAACCAATCATGTGACCGTTTTGTAGCATTCATCCACATTTCTTTCATGTTTGGGCATTTAGAGAAGATACACAATATTATTTAACATAATAGTATTTTTGAAAATTGTACTTCTACACTTTACATTAAACCAGAATTTATTTGAGGATAATTGAATATAATCGTAATATCTTATCGATAGTAAACAGACTGCAGGCATAGACATCACTAGTTCGGATACGGAGACTCCACCGCAGAGTCTGTTGCTTGGTACGATTGAGAATAAAGATTTTAATTTATCTTTAGTTACCTTATCGATAGTAAACAAACATACTCTACGGTCATCCCTAGTTTAGACGGCCTACCTGCTCGTTACGCTAGACAAGGAGGGAGTTATACTTCGTGCAGAGTATTAGAAAGAGACTTTTCTCGATTTTATGCTTAAACTATTTTTAATTTTAATTGAAATCTATAAAAATTGCTCATTTGTGAAACGAAATACCATCTTTTTGCACACTAGATGTTTTTGTATTCTTGCCACACAATTTCACGCAACAGTAATGCATTTTGCATGACGTAAATCACGTTAAAACTTTCGTAATTATCTCATGAACGCCGGCCGCAGACTGAAGTTAGCAATGGAGGCGTGGCTCTAATATGGAGTGAATTCACCGTATGCGTGGCAGAGGGGGTCGCCCGGCTATGCTACGTCTTGAGGTTATGTTGTCTTGTCTGTGTGACAAGCATTACACTGTTATCGAGGCAGGCGGTGACTTGCCACTGAATTGATGGGCCCCTCTAAATGCCGTCGCTACGCAAATTTTCACTTCAACCCCTCAAGCATATAGCTCGAATGACAATTAAGGCAAGCCAGAGCTTAGAGTCCTACGGGTCCCCTTGGGGTTCCACTCCGACCGGCAAAGACACACCTAGTCGGGGCCCTGACGGACTCTCGGGAGCACTCGGGTCCGTGGGTTCATTACTCCCCAACAGCTCGCCACAAGCTGGCCTGCGGACTATTTATTTTAATTACTGTTAACAACTTTGGTTCAGAATATGTACCATGGAGTTTGGAGCACTTTGGAGTAGCGCGAACGTGAGAAGTCTGATGTCTGGATTGAGAAAAACATTTCTAGTGAAAGTACCTAGACGTAATTAGGCTCAGCGCAATCCCTCTACTCTCCACCCTTTGTATTTTATGCGGTCGGCATCGTACCCATATGCTCGGTACAAGTCTGTACACGAGGCTTATGATGGCAGAATGATGATGGTGAGGTACTTGATAACTCTCATTTCAATTATATAAAATAAAGATACTGTTTGGATTTTGGATTGCGTACTGTCGAATCACCGAATGTCAAGATTCTCAAGCAAACCCAAGTATGTTCAAGTTCAATCCTATATTGAGAGTATTTGAACCTGGTTTTAGGCACCAGTCCGAAAGGGCGTGGGTTCGTATCCCACCGCTGCCACCATGTAGTAAATCAAACACCGAGCTTAGATAGCAACTACTTTATTAAAATAACCACGGGTAGACTTCAGATTGTGAATCTACCTACATCAGTTAGACTATAAAAAAAACTGGAAACGCAATTTGTGATCTCGTTGGGATCACAGGTGTTTAACCTCGTAAAGTCCAACGTCTTATTTTTAGGACAGCAATATTTACTCATAGACCTGTGATGTCATAATTTTCAAAGAAATTAGAATTTTATTTAGTTGGTCCCAAACTAAAAAGTAATTTATTTTTTTCTAGGGTTTTTTAGGGTTGTTCTTTCACTTGTCCTAAAAATAGAATGGGCCTTATGAGGTTAAGGGTGACTAAAATTGTGTGCCTCTTGTGCTTTAAAAAATATCTTGGTTGATCTTCCCCGCCCTGATCTTACCCCAGCATACCTCAGCTCTGCCGACGCCGCGAACTAAAGGAAATGAAATATTTCCCCGACAATATATCGACATGTATTGGTCGAAGTCTTCGCTTTGTATTCTACGCAACTGCGATTTATTTGCCATTCAATAGAGGACTGTACTTTTTTTTATTGCTGTACCTTTTCTATAAGTAATGATTTTCCGACTATTTATTTTTGTCACAATACCTCGATTTCGAGGGATTTGCCCGGTACTTTTGTGGTTTGTTCTATTGTTACTTTTGAATTGATTTATTGTGCCATTCGTTTCATACAGCTGGCTTGCTTTTCTAATGTCTACTTAATGCGTATTGTCAGCGTAGGTACCTATATATTTTTGAACACTCCATCCATAGGTATTTGATAAAAATAAGAATAAGAAATGTTTATTAGTACAAAACAAAATTTGCTCGGTTACATTAACAATTTACATGTAACAGTGAATTGCGCTAAAAGGCCTTCACTCAGAATGATGTCCCGCAGTGGAACTCACTAAGTGACGCTGATTTTCAGTTTCTGATTTGGACAGGTAACCCATCAACCACACTTTGACAGGCTAATTAAAAGTAAGTATGTATCAACACTAAACAATAGCAGACTTAGGTAGGTACAGTCAGAAACTGTCTATAGGTATTAAACGCAGTTTGTTTGTATCATATTGCACATATATTACACATACTATTAAAATGGTTTCCGAGATGTTTGAACAATTTGAACTAATAAACGATTAGAGCAATATCAATTCGTTTTCCTTAGACAAGATAGTATTAACATTGCTAACCGACGGTTGGATTCAGGGTACCTACTTTAATCAAACTCGGTAGCTTTTGCACCGAAAAAGGGAGACAAATTCAAATTTTCTATGTGTGATCAACAATACGAACTTATATCTTGTGCCCCGTTTTACTACTTACCGTGTGGTGACGGCAGTAAGAATACATTTGTCACCACCCCAACTCTTCCTGCGGGTGTCGTAAGAGTCGACTAAGGGATTGACGTGTCACTGACCATTATTTTATAAAAGATTGATGATAGGCAGCAGCGTCATCATAGTGGACACATTCCTACGATCGCCAATCCGCTTGCCCAGCATGGTGATTATGGGCATTTACCTCCTAATGCGGTTATACGCATATATAATAGGAGAGGCCTACGTCCAGCAGTGGACTATCATAGGCTAATGATGATGACTACTGCCGAAGGTTGTCGGACAGAGTATAGCACATAGTCTGTATAACTAACTTTCGTAACACTATTGACGGGATCGTGATTTTTGATTTAATTAATGCCTTATCTAAGTATGTAATTTTTTTTACAATTGATCCATATATCAATGTGAGCGCGGTAGAATGCATTACGGCCCGGCCATGACATTGGTCTAATGCTGCGGCCACGACATTGGTCTAATGCTGCGGCCACGACATTGGTCTAAGGCGACCGACTTAGCGGAAAACCGTACGTGCTAGAGGGAGTACCCATATCCGCATCCCGCTCCAACTCATCAATTCGCTCACCGCTGGTCGCCTTAGACCAATGCCTTTAGGCGACCAGCGGCGAGCGAATCCATGAGTTGGAGCGGGATGCCGATATGGGTACGAGAGGGAGCACGTATGGTTTTCCGCTAAGCCGGTCGCCTTAGACAATGTCGTGGCTAGGTACGTATCGAGTAAAACCTAACGTAGGTACCTATTCTTTACTTTCCAACCCATGGTACGGCGACTGACAACTATATAGTCAGTCTCAAGTCTGTAGTTAAAACTCTGTCGCCGATGGCACGATTGTCATCTTGGCTAAGCCCCCAATGCACACAATTTTTTTTAAAGTATACCTAAAAAAATGGTTACAAGTTTTTTGTTTGCTAATATGATTACCAAAGCTGCTCCTTAAGAGTCCGAAACGATTTCAGGAGATTCGTGAGCGCTGTTAAGCTGGTTCTGATTTCCCCCACTCTGAATGCGATTGTAATAAGACCCAAGGGTAGAAAGGGTCTCTTTATTGCCCGCGATAAATACGGACGGCATGCATCTCGCAAGGCTAAGCGCCCGATGTGTAAAAATATATCTTCTGTAAAAATGTTAGCCAATATCACGAAAACACAGGCACTTTAGGATACGGACGGTATTTTGTTTGTGCTTCGGACATAAGTAACTATACAAAATTCGTCGGTTGAAAGCAAAGAAAACTAACCTGAAAACTTGCATTACTTCATAATCACGCACTATTAGAACAATGTCTTGGTTTTATCGCCAACTTATAACTTTCAGTTTACCATACAATGTTAACTTAAAATTATTAATATGTATTAGTATTAACGTAAAAATATAGCTACGAACGTTTTTCACTATAATTTATGTTAATAAAAGTATAGTAGGTAGGGGAGACCAGGTATGAACGTAACAATTTTCAGTTTTTGATTTTTTATATTTTTTTGGTAGCAGTTGTCAAACTTTGCATCTTTATGTGCAATAGACAGATATTTCATGTGTCTTTTGGTACCAAAATAAACTTCATACATCGAATAGTTTTACAGAAAAATGGCTCACAGTGAAGGATGGAATTTGTTGCAATTATCCCTACCCCCAGGGCTGGTTGTCAGCGTAGGTACCTATATATTTTTGAACACTCCATCCATAGGTATTTGATAAAAATAAGAATAAGAAATGTTTATTAGTACAAAACAAAATTTGCTCGGTTACATTAACAATTTACATGTAACAGTGAATTGCGCTAAAAGGCCTTCACTCAGAATGATGTCCCGCAGTGGAACTCACTAAGTGACGCTGATTTTCAGTTTCTGATTTGGACAGGTAACCCATCAACCACACTTTGACAGGCTAATTAAAAGTAAGTATGTATCAACACTAAACAATAGTCGACTTAGGTAGGTACAGTCAGAAACTGTCTATATTAAACGCAGTTTGTTTGCATCACATCTATTACACATACTATTAAAATGGTTTCCGAGATGTTTGAACAATTTGAACTAATAAACGATTAGAGCAATATCAATTCGTTTTCCTTAGACAAGATAGTATTAACATTGCTAACCGACGGTTGGATTCAGGGTACCTACTTTAATCAAACTCGGTAGCTTTTGCACCGAAAAAGGGAGTTGACTGTAATCATGAGTAGATCCAGAAAATATGATTTTGTAACATTATGTTTTATAACATTTCACCCAGTATATTTCATTTGGAATTTCATTTTTTGATGATGGGGTGTATAGCGAAGCTAAACATGGCTGAACCAAGTGGGTCACCTTGTTAACAACCTACGGAAGAAAACAAAACGTTAGATCTGTATGAGAACTATAGCACTGCCAAAGAAATTTGTAGGTCAAAGGAATTTTACGAATACGAAATATGAACATAAAGCATGCTACAAAATATTATTCTGCAATTTTCTAAACGTATGCATAAATAGGGTTTTAATTTATTCGTAGTTAAATTGCTGTACCAAATGTTATTAACACCTGAGGTGATACCAGCGCAATACCAACTTTTTTACTAATAATTGCGGATAGTTAAGTTTTTATTCAAATATCTCATATTTACGTGAAAATAAGTAAATAATATTGTTTCTATAAATTAAAGAATTAAAATTACCAATAAATGAGATATCTCAACGTCTGTTTTTAGAAAATAATTATTTCCTATTGTAAGAACATTTCATTGTTGTGGCAATATTTTCGTAGATTCTTTGGCCTCGAACTCCAATTGGGCTTAAATTGACATCTCAATCATCTGACTTCCAAAAAAACGTAACCAGATGAATGAGATGTCCATTTACACTCTGAGAAATGCCCAATTAGTGGTTTAGTTATAGGGAAGATGCATTACATAAAGGTATTTCTTATTTTATTTAAAAGTACAAATTCTAAAGATTGCAAATGAGGGATTAATCAATTTTATTTTGTTTTACATTTTAGTTTAAAACTTTGATTTTTTTGCATATAAAATAATTTTGAGCACAGTCGTCTTGTGTGAGTCGATGTCGTGTTGCAGTATTCGATAATTATCAAAAATACCAGTAAGTATAGCCTGTATTACCATTTCGCTAACAAAATTCAATAAATAATCCCGAGGTAACTTGAGAATTTGAAACGAATTGCGAAAAAAGTTAATGCGAATTATCAGATCACACGTGCGGTTGATACGAATCTCATGAAATTTGTATAAAGTATGATTTGCATTCACTTTTGTCTGTTTTGGTTTGTTCTTCGGGAAAAGTTGGAAATAAATCTGCTTCTATTCCAAAACCCCTGCGACCATAATTATACAGGGTGCTCGCGAGGAAACCGAAAGATTTTAAGTATGCATTCTAGACATCAAAATAAACAAAAAATATTATGAGACCTAATGTCAAAACCCAAAAAAAAAAATTTTTATAGGTTGATATTGAAATTCATTACCGTGACGCACTGAAGAGGGGGTGACATTTGTCAACTAAAATTCAGGACCGTTTTTAAATGGCAATTTAGTATGGCGTGCGGCTTCCATGTTTTATTTATTCTTAGCAAAACCCCTAGCACAACTGTGAATTGTGATGTGAGAGTATCTCACAGGCGCGAGAGATTACTCGTCACTGTTTTATTCATAGTTTGACAGTGACAGATAGTAGGTGTGTATACCATCTAAGAATATAATTTGTCGAAGTGTGTATTGGTTTGGTGCTATTTTAATTGCTTATTTTTTTTAAATTTAGGGTCTGTTTCACCATCCCCAGATAAATGTTAACTGCCCTTGTCTGCCTGCTTGGGGAAAAAAAATAGTGATCATTTTATCAGATTGATACGTGTATACTTATCAATAGATTACGTTATATTAGAATATTTAGAATACATTAAATTGTGATTGTAACCATACCCGAAATGAACAACAATAAATCATCCCAAATTCACGTAAATTGCGTTTTCCTTTTAACTGGAAATTGATATTCGTTAAACAATTGAGTAGTAGTCAAATAACATTGATAATGAAATCAACATGTAATGTACTTAAATCCTAAATTAACGTGAACTATTTTCCAATACTGAACAATCATTCGATCTCATAACTGATTTTGGTAAAATAAGCTCCTAAATAATTAATTTTCAAAATGTATACCTATCTGATATAACACGGTAGGTATGACAAAGTAAATACTGCATAGAATTAACTGCGTTGATTGGGGCTAAAGGCAGAAACACACGGGGTGCGCACTCAGGGTACCCAAACGGAGTAAATTTGGAATTCTCTGTAATTTGGAGGTCTCTGTTACCCTAACTAAAGTATCGTTGGCGTGACGGAGACAAATGGTAGAATTTGACAATTTTCGATAGGCATTCAGTTTTAAACTTTGGTCAGCGAGTAGTTCAACTTACAGTGTTCTTACACGGCGGAATAATTTAAAAAAATACGTTCGAAGCAAGCTTTGTTAGAACTAATTATTGATAAAGAAGATACCAATTTAATAAAGAAAAACCCTTTAATTAATATAGGGTTAGTTGTGGAACATTGACACAAACGGACACAATGAAACTTTGCGATATCTCGGAAACCTGACCTTAACGACTAGCCCCGTCTATCAAACAAGGACGAGCTTAGGGACCCTTCACAACTCTCCAGGGTGTGAGCGACGAACGCAGAAGGAGCACGTCGCTACAAGCTTCAAAGTGAATTGAACCAGGAAAAGTAACAATTTTTATTTATGTTTCGTAATTTTTTGCAAGAATACAGAGAATAGTTTGGTAGTATTTATATTTTTGTCGTATTGTATATATATTAAAGTTTATCTTAAGCTAAATACTTTTAAAATTAGTTCAAGTTTTAGCCTTGTTTTTTTATTTAGTTTAAAATAATACCCTGGTGTCTCACAATGAAACATTTTTATGTAATGTACAATGAAACAGGTTCATGTTTCGTTGTGTACTGTATAGTTTTATTGTACACCGAATATGAAATTGCAAAAGGTTACTATTCTATGAGACTGTTCATTTAAACGTGTTTCATGTTTAGCACCTTATTATCAACCTATTAAGGCCCACTTGTATAACCTAGGGTTAAACACTGACCAGTAGCTAGAGTGACAAATTTTATATGTACGAGTACAATAAAATGATCACTTTAACTCCTGCTGGTGAATACCTGATTATGTGGCTAAACCCGAGTGGTATAAGATAGTCAAAGTAGTACATTTTTAATATTTTTTGTTGACTGGTATAATTATATTATATAAATATATATTATAAAGTTACATATTAAATATTTTGTTAAATTATATGCGTAGTAATAGTGGTAATAAAACATATTTTTTATCTTTTAAAACATTCTGTTCCTACATATTGTATTAATATGTGATTGTTTTAATTAAAACATAACATTTTTCGGTTGCCGAATGTGCCAATGTCATAAAGATTCGTTAATAAATTAATCTTCCCAAGAATCAGTACGTTTTACTAAGAAAAACCACATAATATAATAATAATCTATTTGGCTACTGTTCATGTAACTCTGTTTCAATGTTGGTTACCCGTAATATTTTTTGTTTACAATGAAACAGCTCACGGTGTTTCACTGAACACTATTTATTAGTACACATTGAAACAATACACTTTTTTCAAAAACATTTTAAGAATATATACGTGATATTCAGCACTAGAGCCACTTTTTTACACGCCATAAAGAATGATGACTATTAGTCTATTTTATGGCAAAATATAAGATTTTTTACTTTTAAATTGGCTGAGATAGGACAGTTTAAAAAGTTGAATGTTTCATTGATGGCAATAGTTTAAGTAATATGTTTAACAATAAAACATACGTACACAATAAAACAACAAGATATTTATGTTGTCACAAAGTGTATGATATGTATCGTGGAGATGCCCAAGACCCTCCCGCGTTCGCCTGGGTTACAGTCATACTACGAGGACATATAAAACAACTTTTTTTGCAATATGTCGCAGTTATCGACAGCATTCTTAAGTTACAATGAAACTTGGGTTGTATACGATGAAATAGTCTTTCAGTCTCATTTATCTTTCAGTGGTATTATTAATCATTTAACAAATTGGAACTAAACTAAACCTACTCCAGCCTACCGTTATCATTAACTTTCCTTTATTTTGTATTCATTGCAAGCGTTCTTATATATATGTTACATATAACACGGTTCCAATGTTGGTTAAGTCTGTTTCATAGTTCACTGGACTTATTACAACTGTTTCAATGTAAAAATTCGGGTGTTTCATTGAATACCTGCACGAGGACACGATGAAACAAATCTCATTTTTTGTTTAAAGTTGCATAACCCATATACTATTCAAAATAGAAACCAAGAATGCGATTCGATAGCCAACTGAATTGTTTATCTTCGAACACAATATCTCAATCGTAACTTCAAAAACACCAGAGATACAATGGTTTGAAATTTAGTTGTTTCATTGATCCACAACTTACCCTACAGATTACAGGATATCCTATCCTGTTGTAGCCAGATGGTAGACAAATTATAAGCTTGTAACCAGTGGTTGGTGGGGGTGAGCCTACTAATTAGACATCTTCTTCTTCAAGTGCCCTGCCCTGTCAGGGCGTCGGCGGTCAACATGGCATTAACCTTTTCTATGGTCTTCGCCGCTCGTATGAAATCGCTGCATGAATTGTTTAATGTTATCCATCCATTTAGTCCTAGGTCTGCCTCTGCTTCCAGTATCTTCCATGACATGATTTACGTCAAATTGGTTAGAAAATAGCTCACTCGGCCGACCATATTATAGGTAGGTACCAAGTTTTTGAAGCGAATTTAAAGGTGTAAAGTATTCTTTGAGCAGTACGGCAGTGAGGCAGTTCTAAACATTGCAAATGGCATCGTCAAGTGCAGTGCGTCTGGTGTGTATCGGCCCTAAGCATGAATAGCCTGACTATCAATTTAGATTGTGTGCCTCTTGTATTGTGTGGTTACGCCTAAACCTATTTGTACATTGGATTATTGATTAAATAGCCTGCAAATATTAATATCGAATGATCAGGTAAGTTACTACGGTGACGGTACCATTAATGGATAAGGACCCAGTGGCGTAGGTACAGTCGGTATGAATTGGGTAGGTGGATTTAGAGTAGGCAGTCCATACAAAAACCCCATCCTTCCAAAAACATATTTGTGGGTTTGTTTTTGGTAAGTAGGTAGTTTACTTTACTTTCCTTTAATTAGAAGCTGATTACAATGCCCAATTTCTATGTACGCCACTGCAAGAACTCAACCCAATGACATATGTAGGAACATTAATACTTATATACAAAAGACGTAGAATTTTAAATAAATATTCGACAACCGTATGTTATTTTGGATTAACCTTTCGTATGCTGCTGTCAAAAAATGTATTAAATGAATGTCCTTGAAATTTATGAATTAAACTCCTAACGGGTTGGGACGGATACAGGACAAGGCATACTAAGTAAGGGTTGAGATTGAAACGTTAATTACTGGTGCATGTCACCTAGAATCACCAAATCCAAAAAAAAAAAATGCTCAGTCGGGTCATGCTCAGTTTAGCGTTCCGTAGTTATTCAAAAACGGCTGGGCCGATTCGATTATGTTCCAAATATCCATTAAAACCATGAATAGTGGGCTTATATAATACTTTAAAATAAAACTGAGCTTGACCCGACATGCTCTTAGCCGGTTTTTTATTAATTACGTTGATACTAAATCGACAAATTTTAGTCAAAATAGTTAGTAGATAAAATATTTGCTTCACTTTACCCATGCTAGTCAATATTGGGTCCAGAATAGAGAAATAACCAATCATTTAGAGTGCTTTTGAAGTAATAAATTCGAATTATTAGATAATTCGTTTTTGTTTTCTATACCTATATATTTATTTCATATTATTATTACATTTACATACATTGCATTCAGTTAATGGTTAGTCAAGAATAGTACATGTCTGATATCTGAAGATCCACAACACAGGTTTCGTCAAAATAATTAGTTGTAGTATGAGGTACATAAACTCGCTTCGAAACTGAGCATAGACATTATGAGCTTATAATTTAATTCCTTTAATTTCTTATAAAACTATCTACGAACGTATTATTAATAAATTTTAAGTCATGTATAACTTCGCGACCCCAATATTGCACGGTTCTATATTACATCAAGCCGCGTTTTCATTCTGTGTTCTGAGCGAGCATTCACTTGTTCGTGGGCTGACGAACGAACATTATGCTATGTGAAATCCTGTTTTCATCTGCCCAAGAACGAACGAATGCTCGCTCAGAACACTAAGTGAAAACGTGGCTTTACGGGGTGATTCAATCTGAACTAAGTGTCGGTATGACAATGTTCCAAGTTGATTAAAGTGAAACATATCAAACAGAACCTTGTCATCATCTTGTCATATTGTGGCGACTTCACGCTCTATCGTTTGGATTACTCTCTGGTTGCAGGTCACTTACCTATCAGCTAAGCCGTTAGGTAAATAAAACTATAATAAAACTCTATTTTCAGAATATAAATAGTACTTCTAATCTTGGATAGTGTCTGGAGAGAAGAATACCAAGAAATAAGTTTATTTAGTTAGTTTACCTTTCAGTAAATGAAGTCTTGTTTGGTGTTGGCAAACTAATTTGGACTTTTACATGGGCTAAGAGAGACTATGTACTTACTTGCTTTCATCGTCAGGCTTTTAAAAGTTTTATTAGGTCTTGAACCGACATAACTTTTCGCGCAGGCATTTATAAGTTGTGTACCTACCTACCTTGGCGTTGAAAACGTCGGAAAAATGTATGTTTCAAGAATTTATGAAAGTTTAGTTTTTAGGGTTCTGTAGCAAACTACAAACCCTTATTGTTTCACCATGTCCGTCTGTCCGTTTATCTGTCTCCAGCATAGCTGAGTGGATAGCATAGCCGTTACGTTAGGTGTACCTACTTGTACCTACGTGTGTACCTACCTGATTTCTAGTAGTATCTTCTTTTCTTATTATTTTTCAAAGATCAATACCCAACACTTTAAACTTTGGATTAGAGCAAATTTAAAATTTCATCCCCACTTACTACTAGGAGAGAATATGAGAGTACATGATTTTTTTTTATATTTTATTCTACCATTTTTTCATATTTCATGTAGGTAGTAAGTGGGGATGATATTTTAAATTTGCTGTAATCCTATAGTGTTGGGTATTTGTCTTTAAAAAGAATCAAGGTCAAAAAAAAGTTTTTTTTAGTCAGTTTTATAGAGATAACTGCTACAGATAAGAACAATTTTGGGAGGACCCTCTAAATTTTGATCCGCCGGTCCAAAAAAACATGAAAAAAATTATGAAGAAATAGTGGGCATATATCGAATACTTTAAAATAAAACTATTTGCACAAAATCGGCCCACCCGTTTTTAAATAACTACAGAACTCTATACTGAGCATGGCCCGATGTGTTCTTGGCCGGTTTTATTTGCGTTTGAAATAATCAACGTCACTCGTTAGTCTCGGTATTCTCGTTACATCTAGTTCAATTGAGTTTTCCTCGACTATATCGCATTCCCCTTTTTTCAGTGAAGTAAAGTAAAATAAAACAAGAATCAACAAAATAAAAATAAAATGTTGTCTGTGGCTAGTTGTTAGTGGAGTTTAACAAAATATGAAACTGATTATGTTTTCGAGGTCACCTGTATAAGTAGAATCCAAATAAACCGTAGAAGCCACCATCGCTTAAAATTATTTTTGATTACATCTTTCTATTAAATATTTTCCCAGTTACACATCCACGATTTACTCCAGACTTATTCAATTAGGAGCTCCTGACCGTAGTGGCTCCGTCAGCAATATCACCAAACAACTGTGCTATGGTAGTATACGTAGATCGTCTCCTATAGATGCCGGATTTGCTACTGTTTAGAAAATACAGTGATAAAGACTAGGTAGTCCTAGCGAATTCGATTCGATACGGCAATGTACTTTTTTTCAAACTTGCTAAACAATGTTAATGTTACATAAAAACTTTAAATTAAACTCGGGAATACTGCGTACCCGGTACTATCATAGGCTGATGTGCTATCACATCATCAGCCTATTATAGTCCACTGCTGGACGTAGGATTAACTATGCGTTTAGCAGCATTAGGAGGTAAATGCCCATAATATGAACAAGAGGCGTGGCAGACTTTGTCATCGTTAGTCGAATAAAATACTCCTTTTTAATTATAATTACTGACCATAATTATGTAGCGCAGAATCGGATCCATCGGAGGGGACTTTATCCAATCATGAGACGTAATGAATGATAATAATTCTTGATTTTATTTCCAAATGTGTTACTCCAATTATGAACTTTGGCCATGTTACAGGAGTGATTTGGAGCAAAGTAAAAATAGTAAAAACCCTTTAATGTTATCACCCGTATATTATGACTGCGCGATTGTCAGCCGCATGGTGACGGCAGTAAAAATACATTTGTCACCACCACCCTAACTCTTCCTGTGGATGTCGTAAGAGTCGGCTAAGGGATTGAGGCGTCACTAACAATTCATTTACTAAAGATGATGATGGGCAGCAGCATCAGCATAGTGGACACAGACACACTATTGCAATTGCCAATCAGCTTGCTCAACGTGGGATTATGGTCTAGCGGTAAAACGCACGGCTGCTACAATTTGCGAAGAAATTCAAGGGTGTATTTGAAGTCCCCAACAAGTGCTGACCCAGCGTTGGGATCACGCAAAATAGGCACATTTGATGTCGAGTCGCGGAAAAATAGCCAAAATATGACAACAACATCAACAACATTGTAAATGTGAAATTTTGGCTCATTTAAATTTAGTGCTCATTATTTAATTAGTTTGCCTCTCACTGTATTTTTGTTTTGTATATCCTTTTATCTTATATCAAGGATTAGCTGGAAGAGATCCCTGTTAAGGATAAGTTCGCCTTTGTACATATTCTTAAATTTACTGTTGTTTTGTTTTTACTCTCTGTAAACTTTTTTATGTGCAATAAAATTATATATACATGCATACATGGGCATTTACCTCATAGGTAAGGTAGCTGAGGTAATAATGTCCAGCAGTCGATTGTGATAGATCGATGACGTGACGTGACTGCATCTACTGAGCAAGTAATCTGTTCCCAGAATATCTCCAAATTGTGTTCTGGCAGGGGTCCAGACGATTAACAAGTTGGTGCAAGCTGTTTAATTTCGTGCCTGGATGCGCGCGACGTGCACCTTTACCCGTCGGACGTAATGAAGTTTTTGTTGCATCATTTGTCACCGTTCACTTGTACTTAATTAGTATGGAACTATGGAGGAGTATTAATTGTCGGATGAACATTTTCATTGTTTTATTTTCTTTTAGGTACACTCCTTTACCACACTGAGACTTAGTTTCTGATGGTTGTCTGTAAAGAATGTCGTAAGTAGTGGAAAGCATGGGGAAAGATGGCTGAGGGTTGCCAGGCCCCAAATTGAAAAAACCCAGTCCATTTTTTTATTTGTTTTGTTTTTTATTTGTTATCTGATATTTCGTATACCTAAGTAGAACTCAGTCACTCTGGCACTTACAAAAATTCATGGATACGACTTTTAAAAACTGGAGTCTACTTTTTGTAATTTCCTTACTAATAAAAAAGGATTAATATATGAACCATCGTCGTATTTGCGTTTAAGTATCGCATATTTGGTCTCTCACTATGTTTTCCTGCACCGAAAAGCGACTGGTAAATATTAAATGATATTTCACACATTTGCTAAATACACATTGGTTCCAGGAGAAGTTCAAATCAGATTGAAATTCACATGCCTTACCTCCAGGTAGGAATTGTGGATTTCAATCTGATTTTCCTGTCTGCTGAATGTAGCCGGCGGCGTTGAATCCAGAAGGCCTCAAAGGACGAAGTGTCATGTTGTCACACTTACCACATTTACGTTCAAAACAAGTGCCAGAGAGAAGACTTCATTCGTGGTAGGTCATCCATCAGTAGATTTCTGGTTACTAACGCTTGTGCGCTTCAAATTGAAAAAAAAAACACAAGCTATTAGCTTCGGTTACCGCGAGGATTACACATGAAATAAAACTATGAAAACGGATAAACTCGCGTATATTAAACTACCCACCAAAGAATAATATACTAAATCAATAAATATATTATTCTTTGGCTACCAAAGAATAATATACTAAACCAATAAATATATTATTCTTTGGTGGGTAGTTTTGTACTTATCTTTCTTATTTTGATGGAGGTAGATCTATCAAATTTCCTCCATTGTCAGTCATCCGCAGACCACGAACCCTGTAAAATGTTCGAAACGTCGGAATGAAGTTAAAATTAGTTAATATACGCGAGTTTATCCGTTTTCATAGTTTTATTTCACAAGTTATTAGCTCACATTATCACTTTATTTATATTAATTCTTAAGGCTATGATTAATAAATTATCAATTAATATTGAAGTTTCCTTTTCACTTTATGGGGAGTTTAAAATTATTCGGCCTAAATCCTTGACGTGTTTGGACGCAAAGTACTTAATTTTGTTGACAATTGCTTAATTAATCCCGCACTTTGGCAAAGTCCATCCAGAAACTTTTTCGAGTGATTTGAAAAGTTTATTGATTGTCAAACAAGTATCCTGCTACGATTTTGTTTTTAAGTAGCGAATTTTATACTGCTGAATTTGTGATGAATTGGTTGTGAAAAGCTACGATTTTATTTGCAATTATTAACCTTTGCCAAAAATACTGGACATGGTCTTTGACCCTCTTTTTGTATTTTTTTGGAAACCAGAACTTCAGAACCAGTGCCAAGGAGACTTGAACAGCCGACCATTCCCTATTTCTGTCGAATTAAGGGTTAATATTTGAGTGTGAAAATTCAAATTTTGTGTGTAGGTATAGTAGGTACAGGGTGCTCGCAAACATTGCAGTGTAGGGTTAGTACCGGTAGTAGATTTTTTTCTTGTTATTGTGTCAGACGATTCGAAAATGCTTTTTAACAAGCTTACTTGAATAAAGAATACTTTGATTTCGACTTAGGATATAAATATTGATAGTTAATTATTAGTCAATAAATTAACACTTTCACTACGGCAATTAGTTAACATCGCAATTAACCATACTTGCATCGGGTCGAACAGATCCGATGCCGTAACGAAGGTGTTAATTAATCACTCACTACATCTATAAACAACTCTTTTCTTGGTAAATGTTGTGTCAACAGTACTTTCGAATCCCCTACTGATTCCGGTTTGATAATATAGACTAATGGTTTAATGTGGTCAAAAAAAATTAAAATTTAAACTGTTTATTTCAATCAACATTACTTACCATTTTTAACCTTATAACCTAGACCTTAATCTTATAATTAAATTTTTAGCGTGGTCTCGGTTACATAGCTGAGTTGCTCACGCTTATTAATCAATAAATTATGAATCAAATTACAATTTTTTATTTAAATTCTTATTAGAACAGACTTGGAGCGCATCCACTCCGTCTGGTTCAAAAATATATTCCAGAAAATATTTTTTTAACGCATTTAACATTTTAGTTATTAACTTATTTAGCAACGTTACGATATTTAAAAATACTGCTAGGCGACTAGACAATTTATGTTCGTTTCATGTACCTTTCACATTGTTTTGTAGCAGAACTGAATCACAGAACAATTTACACCTACGTCACATAGTTATGACAAATTAATCCGGTTTTGGCGGCGAACCTACGCAGAGAATACATCCGACGTCGGCGTCGAAAAGCCCAAAGGGCACACCCTAAAGTTAACCCTAAGTTAACCCTTAGACTTAATTCCTTAAGAGGAAACCGGCCGTGAGCCAATTCAGCAGGCGTAGCCAAGATCCCATTCTGCAATCGTTTACGATAAGTGATAAGTAATGAATGTATAACAATGACAGATTTATACAAAAAGTCACGTGACCAGTTCCATACATTATTATGGCCACGTCACTTATCGCTTATCGTATACCTACAGGGTGTAATCGACAAGTGTTTACAGGCCATAATTCCGTAAATATGAGAGATATTACAAAACTTTTAACTAATAACGAAAGTACGTTATCGAACGAGTAAAATTATATTAATAACTTTTTCTAAATAGGTGAAGTAATATTAAAAATACTAAGTTAAAACGCTCCCGTACATATAGTATGATGAACGGTTACATACTAAATGTACGGAAGGGTTTGAAGTTAATATTTGGGATATTTCTGATTTTATTTCAAGAAAGTTATAAGTGTAATTTTACTCGTTGGGTAACGTACCTACTTTCGATATCAGTTAAAAGTTTTCTGACATCTCTCATATTTACGGAATTCTGGCCTGTAAACACTTATCGATTACACCCTATATATGATTGCAGAAAGGCTAGGCCTACAGATCTGAGCATATATCCCGTCGCGATGAAGAGTTTGGTGTCGCAATATGTGCAGAAAGCACAAAAGAGTAAAAATCCCAAATGTAGCTCGAGGCTGCATTCTCACTGTTTTATTGGACAAAAACTTACCAAATGTATGAATTTTGTGGTAATATTATGTTAACGTAATATTTACTATCTGTCTATTTTGAATTTAGCGTTTGTTAGTACTAGAATGCTATACTGCAATAGGTATTTGAAGGGAATTTGCAAGTGCGTATTTATTTAAAAATTAAGAATAAAAATATTATGATATACAAAAAAAATAATAAGCCTGAATAGCTACTACCTAATGATATTGATCTGAATGATCTGTGCTCAAAAATACATTGTTTTATGGTCAGAAATCACGGAGGAAAAAAGTTAATTATCTCTGGAACCAAGCCGAATCCAGGAAATTTTATGTAACATTAAATACTCTAAATATGGTCAGGAATTCAGCATTAAAATCTTTCGGAATGCTCACGAGCACCGAGTATTATTATCTATGTAAAAATATACGTTGTTTTGCTCCTTAACACTGCAAGAGGGCACAAATCAGTGTGCTTGCCATGAGCTGCCGCCTCGTTTTAAACGTGGACTTAAGGTCTTTGCACACTATATCAACCCCACACCCACTCGACTCAAGTCTATTAATTGAAATTTAAGCCCTGTGTCATATGTTCAAGGTTTAATTTCAAAAAATAATATTGAAGTGGTGTACGACGAGTGGCCTACGCATCGTACACTAAAGATCAACCCGGACTCGTTTGTCACGCAACGACCACACGTTGTCCACGCGGCGCCTATGCGTTTGCCACTCACGTGTATCGAGTAACCATTAACATTGTCCACTCGTTGACACCGCGTTGTCCACTAGTTACCATAGGGTGAATCAACTAGTTGACTACTCATCGAGAGTGTGAGTAGAGTTGCTGCCGCGTTGGCGTGGAGTTGTTATAGTATGCGAAGACCTTTACTTTCCATCGTGTATTGGTGCGAGCGAGCCAGATAGAAAGTAAATCCGCGTTAATAACGCGGGGCAGCTCATGGTACGGCTACGGGCATCACATCCAATCAAACTGCTGATTAACCAAAGTAACGAAAGCCATCTGCCGATGGCGCCGCAATGGCGTTTCCTATTTTATTGACTACATAAATATTATATACAGTCGCCATCGGATATATCTTAGCGTCCGAACCGTTCAAAAATATCTGGACACGCCGTTATTACCAAAACGATAGAGGCGTGCTCAGATATTTTTGATGGCGACTGTACAGTTAAGTAAAAAAAAATAGGTATCGAATGAATCCGTTCATAAATGTGGTGCGACGCGAAAATCATATTAGACCCTATGGTTTAATTGGAAACATTTTTAGTTTTGTTGTGTCTGTATTTTTAGTCGACCTAAAATAAAAATTTACTAATAATTTGGTAGGAGCAAAATTTTTGTAAGATATCCCAAGATATTAATTTTTATTTTTAGCTTCCAGCTTCCATGATTGGGCCATTTTTTTTAAAGTAGTCCTCCCACTTTTCTTGTAACGTAGGTTATATGATTTGTGCTCGAAGAATAATGAGCTCTCTAGATGCTATTAAGAGAAAAATGTCTCAGAATTTACATACATTTTTCAAACTTTTCATTCCGTCACCGCCATACAAAATGCATGAAAAAATGATAACGGAATGGAAGAAAACCTTTGGGCAAAAATGTTCTCCTATCAAGATCGAAAGAGCTCGCGAGTCAGAGTGGAAATTAGAAGGAGGTATGTTAAAAACTCTGAATTAAAAAAAAGTTGAAAGGCTTCCTACGGCTATGTCCTACGTAGGCGATTCAAAGCAATTCGATGCGACGAAGTCGCGAATGTTTGCGACGCGATGTGATGCGATGGCCGTGCCCTATGTCCTACACGCGAAAAGTGCTACATATTCAATAAAAAAAACGACACACAGTTCGGGCGTCGCGTCTCGTCGCGCGAAAATATTAAACAAACTCATCGCGTTCGCATCACGTCGCGTCGCCCGTACGCCACGTAGGACACTTGTACGTACTACGTAGTGACAGCCGACAGGCTGTTTGATTTAATCGCGTCGCGTCGCATCGCGTTCGCAAGGGAATCACTCACCTAGGACACCGTGTAAGCAGTAAAAATAAATTTCCAGAAATATCTTGACGGGCTCCTTGCCCTTGATCTTCATGAAATATTCACGACAAATATTCTCAACAGGTTCAATGGTGCCCAGAATTTTAATGATGATGAGTAAGTTACGACCAAATTTGGCGTTAAATCGAAATTGGGATTTCTCTGGAATCTCCCTTTTCGCGTCTAGATCCCTCATTATAAAGCGCTATGGCTCGCTGGTTTTAAATCATAGATCGTTTTTTATGTACTCCGCATTATGACCCGCAAAGATAATTAATGAGTTTAGATTTTAAATAAGTAATTAATTGCATCGGGCGTTACTTTCTAAGGGGTGTATCGATAAAAAACTAGCAAATTCAAATGAAAAAATCGGGTCAATATAGTTAAAAAGCTGTAAATTCCGGCTTTTGTAATTATCTAGGAGGTCTTAAATTAGCTAACTTTGTTCCTTTTTTGTTGCCACTGCAATTTCTCTATTCACAATACAAGTTCTGCAGAACCCCTTCGAAATCTATTTTTAAAGCTTTTTTTTATTCTCCACTGCACGATTTCGTGTTCTGCAGAAGTGACCAATATTTCTGGTTAATCTTCATGTTTTTTTTAATATATCCCTGCCTTAGGCGCAGTAATACTCTTTGAAGGGAATTATGTCCCATATTATGTGAATTTTGTATGGGTCTTTAATCAATTATTTAATCCTATACAAATTTTAGTTTCTATGGAATAGTTTTATGAAGCGAAATCAGTGCCAAAATACTTTTTGGCACTATCAAGGATATTAAGCATAAGTCAAGGATATCTTAAGGAACACGTGAAGAATGGCCAGATATGACGACAGTCCCATAATTTAGAAAGGCATACAAAAAAAAACCGGCCAAGTGCGAGTCGGACTCGCGCGCGAAGGGTTCCGTACCATTATCAATTTATTATTAAAAAAATACAGTTAAATCAACCTACCTCAAAAACTATAGGAGATAATTTAATCAAACTAAAAATCGTTGATAGAATTTATTAATGTGCATAATATATATTTTTTTTAGAATTTTATATCGCGTAGTTTAAAAAATAGAGGGGGGGGACATACTTTTCAGACTTTGAGAGCTGATATCTCGAGAACGATTAGCTTAAATAAAAATGAGATTTATAAACCTTCATATCATTTTCAAAGACCTTTCTATTAATACCCCACACGCTTATACACAACTAAAAAAAATGTTCTATCCCTCAGTTACACGTATGGAGGGCCCCCACCCCAATGGTTTTTTTTACAATTTAGTATCATAATCCTATAGCGGTTTATACAACACATCCTTACCAAATTTTGTTACTGTAGCATTTATAGTTTCCGAGTAAATCGACTGTGACAGACGGACAGACGGACAGACGGACATGACGAATCTATAAGGGTTCCGTTTTTGCCATTTTGGCTACGGAACCCTAAAAAGAAAAAAAATGTTTGGAAAAGATAGTTTGGAAGAGGTTTCGAAGAAGCTGTACTGTGAGTACCTGAAATGCAGTAGTGACACAAAAGTAGGTACTACATCTTAGTTAATATGTTATCATCTTAGTTAAGAATTCCTGATTAATTTCCAAAGCTTGAAATTATAGCTACCTAAGTATATCGATCCGATTTTATTATTTGTAATTTACAGCCTTTTATCGGTACACATTTTATATTAAAAGCTGAATGCGGAAGGAGGGTGGTTAAAATTAATTGCTTTCAAAAAATTCACAAGTAATTATAGAGGCACGTATGGCACGTATTAACATACACGTATTATATCGCGGAATACCAAAGTAATATTGTTGAATTTTCATTTTAGTATTTATTTAATTAGGACATGGATTTTGCCAGATTAGATGTCGTTATTACGGCTGCCATATTAAAATAAGGTTAAATAATAAAATTGACATGAAAATTAAGGCACTGGAAGCCAATATTTTCATAAAATTCAATTGTAAAATAGCATATCTTTATATTAGTATTATTTCTTTACCAGTATATTTGTCAGCCTTCGTAGCCTAGTTGGTAGTGACCCTGCCTACGAAGCTGGAGGTTCCGGGTTCGAATCCTGGCGAGGGCATTATTTGTGTATTTATTTATCACAAATATTTGTTCCTTGGTCATGGCTGTCTATAGTGTCTATGTATTTAAGTATCTATATGTATCTATCTATTATATACATATATCGTCGCCTGGTACCTACATCACAAGCCTTAATTGAGCTTACCGTGGGACTAAGTCGATTTGTGTAAGATGTCCCAAGATATTTATTTATTTATTTTTATTTAAAATATTCCATGATTAGTATTCCATGATTAGTGCGTTAATATTTTATTACATCGGAACGTCAGTGGTATAACAAATCGTTTTACAGCTTGTCGTTCAAAATGAGCGATTTCGCTAGTTTTATTGTAGAGAGAAGATAGGTATTCCGTCTATAGTGCCAGTGATCTATCGTAACTTAATAAGAATATCGTAACGTAATACTAACAAGAAGATTATCAGATTGAAAAGTCAGTAGGGAAAAACCTAAAACGAAGAAAGATTACGCGAACTTATGTTTGGCCTAGAATATTCAAATTCGAAAAGGTGCTTTAGATACTCTATTATTCTTTGCTTAGTGCGTCTAAAGCCCTGAGCCAACTTAAGTAAAAATAATCGATTTAATGTAAGTATTACTTACAGGATTTTGAAGATTTAATTAGGTTTATACACCTATACAGGGGCAATGGGCAGGGCACATTTCTCGAAGAACCGATGACCGTTGGGGCAAGAAGGTACTCGAGTGGAGACCACGTACTGGCAAACGCAGCGTGGGACGTCCACCCGCAAGGTGGTCAGACGACCTGGTTAGAGTTGCGGGGACTCGGTGGATGCAGGTCGCACCCATCCGGCCAAAGTGAAAGTCTATTGAGGGGGCCTATGTCCAGCAGTGGACGTCCTATGGCTGAAATGATGATGATGATGATGACCTATACAGGGTGACATCTGGATCGTGGAGCAAGACTGGACCAGGCATGGTCACGTTGGGCCGGTTTATTTATCACAAATATTTGTTTCTTGGTCGTGGCTGTTTATGTATTTAAGTATCTGTATGTATCTATACACCGTGGACTGTTTAAACCCGACCGATTTTAACAGTGTATTCCTGACCACATTTAGAAACTATAATGTCCTTTAACCTTTTCTGGATATAGTCTAGTTTCAGAGTTACCTATATAATCACAAGCGTTAATTGAGCTTACCGTGAGACTAGGTCGCTTTGTGTGAATTGTCCCAAGTATTTATTTGGATCTATATCTGGATCCCTAACGTTTTTTGACCTATTTTTACATTCACTAACGTTTTATGTCCGAATGATCATTTGTCCTAACGCTCATATGCCATATTTTTAATTTTCCTAAGATCGTATGGATGATTTTTGTTTTCCCTAATGCGTTATATCCTAATTATCATTTTCCATATCAATTATTCATCCTAACGTTATATGCAATAATAGTCATGTATCATAATTGTCAGTAAGCCTAATGAGCGATAATCCTAATAATCGTATTTCCTAACTCTGTACGGCCTATTGCAGTTTATCCTATATCTGTAAGCTGCTGACCTGACGGGTCAGAGTATAGCAAAGGGGGCGCGGGAATTTTTTTGATGGGGGTGGTGTCATTATAACACGTATTTTTTTATGCTATCGTATAGAGGACGCTAAAATAAGCATGTTTTGTATGGACAACTTGTCTAACTTTATAATTACCAAGATATCCAAAACCAAATTTTGGGTC
>JALPQI010011902.1:0-29566 GCA_025490895.1 Thaumatotibia leucotreta
GCTAGTTGTTTGCTAGAGCTTCTTGAGTGCGGTTGGTTATTTGGCGGGCAAAATCTTGGCAAAATATAGACATAAATTTCTCAAAACAGGGTGGTATTAAATGAAAAAAAAAAAACCATGACCTGTAATAAAATGAGAACAGTAGATTACATTGATAGTAGTTTTATTGGTAAAAGCTAATCAGAAAATAAGTTATGGCTTTGGGCAATTTTATCTAGTACTTTAGCAAACGGACATTGAAGACATCATGAATCATCATTGCCCATCATGAAAAATAGCCTACAGTTGTCACTTTCAAGTTTTACCACTTTATGAAAATACCACTGGACGGCGCAGCGTGGGAAGGCCCCCCACAAGATGGAGCGACGACCTGGTAAAGGTTGCGGGTGTCCAATGGATGCGGACAGCTCACGACCGATCTTTGTGGAACTCTCTGGGGGAGGCCTATGTCCAGCAGTGGACGTCAATTGGCTAATGATGATGATGATGATGAAAATAGCGGAGGGTAATGTTACGTTTTTATAACTCCGTTATTTTATTTTACGTGTACAAAATGTTCGGAACCAATAACTATACTCTCAATTGTCAGTTTCGTTGTCTGCTGCTTCGTTAGTGGGCTGATATTTATCAATATAATATTATCTTGATTCCCATTCAAAAAACGGTTTTATTATTATTGCATTAAAACAAATAATACATTTTGGACTGTTTTACTTCACTAGTATACTAATACTTTGAACAAAAGTTAAACGTCTTTAGTTAAGATATCTACTTAAAAGTGACAACCCTAGCATTTGCGAATTGTGTTAGTGGACCTTGTATGAAAAAGAGCGAAAACGGGTTGGTAACATGGCCCAACCAATTTATTCAAAATTGTTTATAAATACTTATCCCTGAGTTATAAACATGAAATGGTAGAATTGCCCAAAAACCTTCTGTGATCGTAGTATTATTGTCATACGAGCTATTTTTAAGCACTAAATTGAGGTGAGCAATGTTGGCCTAAAACGAGATTACTTTGCCCGCCCTCCAAAGGTGCATTCAGACCAAAAGAACATTCGCTATTCTAACCTCCCACTCTACGAAATTTGATCGTTACACAAAACGTGATTGGGTGATTTCGTAGAGCGGGCATATACACGGGGGTTTGCACGCACCTTAAAACGACAAAAACCTGATCTAAATGACAATCTAAAAATTATTTCTTCATGTGAGCCGATGCGTACGATACGATTAGGGATTGCAATTGCTGGATCCAGCATCCAGCAATCCAGCTGGATCCAGCGCATTTTTTGGTCTGCTGGATCCAGCAGCCAGTGCTGGATCCAGCGCTGCGGATCCGCAAATAAAGTTTACCGAAAAAATGCACAATTAGAACTTTTGCACAAACTTATTTTACGTCGTGTTTGAAACGGATCCGCGATCCCGCGCTTAGTCTTGGCGGCCGTGACTAATACGAGTGCTCTTTCAAACTTATGGTTGAATCAATGTGTATGTCTAGAAGTGGGAAGGAGTGAACAGATTCTAATGTAGTGCTTCGGAATGAGAAATCTATGTTTATGCTACGTTTTTGGTAGGGTCTAAATTGCATGAGTTTGGTTTTATTGAAATTAAGCTTTAAATTGTGATCATCCAATCAGGCTACGATATTTTGAATGGTTGTATTTAAGCTATTATTTAAATGTAATTCATTGTGGCAAGGTATTATTACAGATTATATGTCGTCAGCAAAAAGAGTACAAAATTTACTCGCCTTGGGGTAGTGGTCGAGTAATATTCGTTTTATCTGATTGAAATGTTAGTATGGTACCTGTGATGTAATTGTGACATTCTATTTCAATTTAACACATTGTGTACGACCTGTAAGGCATGGTATGAATAAATTGTGAGCTGAGCCTCTAATACCTATTCCAAATATTTTTTGCAATAAAATGTCATGTACAACACAATCATAAGCTTTGCTCATATCAACATACCAATAGCATATTTTCTGTCATTTATTGTGTTTAAAACTTCGTTTATGTACTTGGGAAAGTGCTGACGATGTTGAGGGATCTTTTAGGAAACCATTTTGAGAATCGTTCAATATTTTAAACTTTTCACAAAAGGAATATAATCGGTTTGACATAGCGGTTTCAAACATTTTGGAAAAAGCTGATAGAAGGGCTATGGGGCGATAATTACTACATTAATTGTGATTGCCTTTTTTATATTATACAGGTTTAATAACTGAAATTTAAAGGAGATCCTTGGACTGTTCCTTCTGTAAAAAACTGGGTAATGAGCAGTGTCAAAGGAAGGGTTAACGCTTCAGCGCATTTTTTTACTAAATGTGGTGGCAACTCATATTGGCCAAAACTTCTTTTATTTTAGTGACATTTAATTAGTTTGCGGAGTCAGTTTTTTTTAATTCTATCCAATTTTAAATTTCACTACACACTAAAAGGTAGGTACACTAAAAGGTTCCCAATAAATAAAATAATTAAAAAGTAAAAAAACACGACTGCCGTTTTAAGCGAACTAAAAAGTCACAAACAATTCCTTTTTCAGGTTAATTCTTGTAAACGTACATGTAGGCGCTTGTCTTAATACTATACATATTTTAATAGTCGTGTTTTTTAACTTTTTTTTTGGAAACCTTTTAATGTGCAGTGTAGTTTAAAATTGGATAGAATTTCAAAAACTGACTCCGCAGAGGGCTGAAGCTTTGCTCCGGGGACAACCCGTAATATCACCATCTGAAAACTCGCTCTACCTTAACCTACTACTACATTTTAATATATAACAATAGGACAAGCGCCTATATGTAGATCGCTCACAAGAATTACCCTGAAAAAGGAATTATTTGTTACTTTTCAGTTCGCTTAAAACGGCAGTCATGTTTTTTAATTTCATAATTATCTCATTTTTAATTGTTTTTAATATATAATGCTCACAAAACTGCGCGTTATTATCCTCCCTTTCATTATATTAAATATTATTATTAATAATCGACCCGTTTTATGGCAAAAAGTAGTTTTTTTTTTGCTATTTTTCCTACCTGCTGGATCCGCGCTGGATCCAGCTGGATTGACGGCAATCCAGCAAAAATCCAGCTGGATTGAAAACACTGCTGGATTGCAATCCCTAGATACGATCACAGTGCACATGCTGAGCAGAAAAACTTACAAGGCTTAATATATTTTTTTTGAGATATTTTAGGATTTCCGAAAAAAGCGGCCAATATTGGCTAGTTTCACGGTAATATGAAAAAATGTAACATACAACCTCTTGTAATTATAATTTATAATATTGCGGCAGCAAAATATTTGGCCAGCGTTGGGATCACGCAAAATAGGCACGTTAGATGTCGAGTTGCGGAAAATGGCGAGAATACAATATCAAACAACCGGCCAAGACCATGTGGGGCCATGCTCAGTATAGGGTTCCGTAGTTATTCGAAAACGGCTGGGCCGATTACGTTCGAAATAGTTTTATTTTTAAACCCACAGCCCACCTAAGTTTTTATTCTACCACTTTGTTAGCATAATTAATATGTATACCTGTACCAAATTCTAGTACTAACGGCCACTGAGCTATGCTGCGGACAGACAGACGGACATGGCTAAACTATAAGGGTTTTTTGTTTACTACGAAATCCTAAAAATAACGCATGAGGAAAAAACCGACCAAGTGCATGTATATCCATGCTCAGTATAGCGTTCCGTAGTTGGTCGAAACTGGCTAGACCAATTATGTTCAGGATAGTTAGTATTATCTATCAGCATGCCTTAAGTCAAATATGTAAGATATTTTTCATATTTTTCGAAATAGTGAATTTGGAAAATACCTTTACTCTTTTTGAAATACCTATTCACGGATACCCTACATTGTATTCACGTGTAGAGGAGGAACTCCAATAGTTTTTTTTTTGGATATTTATTATTCGAGTTTGTCGGCTTAACTAATATGTATACCTACAACAAATTGTAAATGGTCACTGATCTAAGCAATGGGCGGACAGACAGACGGACAAACGCACGAAACGATAGATGAAGACTGATAGAGCGCTGGCACACTCTAGTACCATGCTAAGAAGAGTATGCTGACAGATAGACAGACGGACTAACGGACAGACAAACGGACATGGCGAAATTATAAGGGTTTTTTATTTTTTTATTTTAACTTTGCCCGATCATAACTAGTTTTTTTTAACGAAAAAGTGTTAACGCTTTCACAGCCAGTAACAAAAAAGCTCGTTTAAATTTGAATTCTAAAATGTTGTTAACAGAGTTCTTAATCACAATTGCGGAAATAACGCGTAATTTATTTTTATTTTTTGTTAATGGACATTGTTTTTTTTTGTGATTATTAAGAATTATTTCTATGTCTAGACGGATCCAAGGATAGATGGATGGAAAGAAGGATTAACCAACAGATAGATAGACAGTCAGACGGACGGACGAACTGACAGACTGTAAAAGTACTTACACCCAGAATAATTAAAAAGGCAATCATTTCAAGTAATATCCGGTCGAAATATGTTTCTTTGCAGAAATAAACGGGCAGACAAACATACAGACAACGGATGGACAGATGAACAGACAGACAGACAGACAGACAGACGTACATGGCGAAAATGTAAGGGTTCCTAATTTACTACAAAACCCTAAAAAGTACTTGCAGCCAGAATAATGGAAAAGGCAACCATTTTAAATAATATCCGGTCGAAATATGTTTCTTTGCAGAAATAAACGGTTGGACACACGGACGGACAGACATACAGACCGACAGACAAACAGACGGATCGACAGATGAACAGACAGACAGACATACAGACACACAGACAGACACACACACACAGACATATAGACAGAAAGACTGACAGATGAACAGACAGACAAACAGACAGACAGACGGAAAGATCGACAGATGAACAGACAGACAGACGGACAGACCGTCAGACAGACAGACGGAAAGATCGACAGATGAACAGACATACAGACGGACAGACCGTCAGACAGACAAACAGACAGACAGACAGATGGAAAGCCCGACAGATGAACAGACAGACAGACGGACAGACTGTCAGACAGACAGACAGACAGACACACAGACAGATAGACAGAAAGATCGACAGATGAATAGACAGACGGACGGACAGACCGTCAGAAATACAGACAGACGGACAGACCGTCAGACAGACAGACATTTCAAGTAATATCCGGTCGAAATATGTTTCTTTGCAGATATAAACGGGCAGACAGACGGACGGACGGACAGACGGACCGACAGACAGACAGACAGACGGACATGGCGAAAATGTAAGGGTTCCTAATTTACTACAGAACCCTAAAAAGTACTTACAGCCAGAATAACTGACAAGGCAACCATTTTAAATAATATCCGGTCGAAATATGTTTCTTTGCAGAAATAAACGGTTGGACACACGGACGGACAGACATACAGACCGACAGACAAACAAACAGACGGATGGACAGATGAACAGACAGACAGACAGACAGACGGACATGGCGAAAATGTAAGGGTTCCTAATTTACTACAGAACCCTAAAAAGTACTTACAGCCAGAATAATTGAAAAGGCAACCACTTCAAGTAATAACCGGTCAAAATATGTTTCTTAACGGAAACAAACGGACGGACAGACGGACGTACAGATAGTCAGTCCGTTCAGATAGACAGACACACAGACAGAGAGACAAACAGACAGACAGAAAGATAGGCAGATGAACAGACAGACAGACGGACAGACCGTCAGACAGACAGACTTACAAACAAACAGACAGACATACAGACAGACAGAGGGAGCCAAAATGCAAGGGTTCCTAATTTACTACAGAATCCTAAAAAGTACTTACACCCAGAATAATTGAGAAAGCAATAATTTTGAAGAATCAAACGGACGGACAGACAGACATGCAGACATACAGACAAACAGACTGACAGACAGACAAACATACAGACAGCCATACAGACAGACAGGTGGATGGACATGGCGAATCTGTAAGAGTTTCTAATTTACTACAGAACCCTAAGAAATACACCCAGAATAATTGTAAAAGCAATCATTTCGAATACTACGAGTATCTGGTCGAAACATGTTTCTTTGCAGAAACAAACGACCGGATAGACGGACGGACAGACAATCAGACAGGCAGTGAAACAAACAGACATACAGACAGACGGATGGACAGATAAACAGAAAATATACTTTCATTCGCCAAAGAAATGTTCGTTTAAATTTGAACTTTACTATGATGTCAATAGAGTTCAAAGCTCACAACTGCGAAAGTAACGAGCTAAGCTGAGGTTAGACCTGGGTCGCGTTTTATAAAGTTACATTTAAGCTTTGTTTACAAACGTTTTACAAACTTGCGGCAATAACTTGCAAGTGTAAACTCAGCTTTAGGTTCGTGATCGGCTTGCAAAGGGTTAAGAATTACACTAGTAGAGGAGTGTATTTTCAAAAGGGCTTATTTCCACTCTTGCAATAAGGGTTATTTTTTCTATGTTTCCATAAGATAAATTATCTCTATTGACAAAGTGGAAATAAGCTCTTTTGAGAAGACATTCCACAGTTACGATATAATGATTTCATAACAAATCAAAATACATAATTGTGGGACAAAGTCATTTTGCGTCCAGCGGAATGTAGCCAGCAACACCATATTGCTAGTTGTGCTAAGCTCACCTGACGCCAATAGAACGCGACTCCAAGCATAGGGGTTCCATTAAGGGAAATAATAGGAACTGCAACTGTCTCCTTGAGCAATTCACGTATCGTACCTATCACTATGTTGACTATTCCAGACGAGTGGGATGCACCCATAACTACTCGTACGTAGGTAATAGGAGTATGATGCAAGTTATATAGTAAGTATATATATTTAATTACCAAGGAGCCGAACCCATATTACAAGCCAGGTGCCGGTAGTAGACCAACATCGGGCGTCTTACTCCTCCGTCTTACCTCCTGCTCATTAAACTCTAAAATTAACATAGAAAGAAATATCTACTAATCAGTAGGCTTGGGACTTTTGGATGCTCGCTATGGTTCTGGCATCCGCGGAGTCGCCATTATGTTAACATTTTTTTCGAAGTCAAAGTCAAAGTAGGTACACATTAATTTGTATGTAGGTATGTAATTACAATAAAACATTATACCGCTAGTAAACAAAATAAAGAAAAAAACCTTTAAATAATAATTACAAAAATTACTCTTGAATCTAATATTAGTCGATACTTAAAAATTGCCAATGAGCTACTGGCTTTAGTAATTAGTGCGTCATAATCATCATTTATTACTATTTCGTATTCATCATTAAAATGGTAGTTGGAATGGATCATTTTTTTATATTTTTCGGGGTTTAACGGGTTCTGGGCTTATCAAATACTCTTTTGTGAGTTGAAAAAGACCTCTCTACGTCCACTGATGTTAAAGTTGTATTTTGTCTTCACTTATTGCTAGTTCATTTTAAGGCTCCATCCATTGTAACAACGAGCTATATTCACCACAGTTATTTTGATGGAATACACTTTTAATACGTTTAACAATAAACACTTTTCTCACACACACCGACTTAAAAATGAACGTCACATAAAGAGCGAAATGTGCAAGACTTCTTCGTCATATTTGAATTCGTGGTACGGCTCTAACCAGGATTTAATCTCGCAAGTCATAAAATTATGCATTTTAAAATGTTATTACAAATTGCGTTAACGATCTTATATCTGAACTGACAACTTATTACTCACGTTTACTTTTATTTGAAATAGATGTCAGTAGTCTGTCAAACAAAACACAAGTATCAAAGACGATGCATAGTAAAGTAAATCATAGATACGTACGTATATATATATACTACTCTATATTATATCGCGTCAACTGTGAACTTTGACACGTGTGTGTAATAGATTTGTGATAAAATTAATTGTATATGTATTGTTGTATGTATTAATAATACGTATAGATCATGACATCTAATATGATTTAATTCCAGGCTTTGATTTTGACTTCGAAAATTTATTTTAACAAATTGGTGACTCCACGGATGCCAGAACCATAGCGAGCATCCAAAAGTCCCAAGGCTACTAATCAGAAAGTTCACAAACTTACCATTATAAACATAGTTAATGTATATCATTGGACATCAGCTTAACTTAATACTCAAAACTTAAATGATAATTAAATATGAACATTATGTCGGAAAAAACATTGACATCTCAGTCAACAACTCGTTGTCAGGTAACCAATTTCCAGGCAAGTTCCCGTCGACGGCGCTAGGAGGCGCCAGAATTGCTAGCACATAATTGCATCCTTTCACTTAATTCAATTTAAACCTTTTTCATCATGCGGCCAATATCACACGTCAAACCTAAATGGCTAATCAAATGAAATAAAAATACGAACTATATTCGTGTGGAAAAGAGAGAGCGAGTGGCGGCATGTTTACGTCATCGCGAACAGTTTAATAATGGTTCACGGAACTTTATTTTTCGTTCATCTGTAGTAACGGTAACCAGAAAAGTTTTGTTCTTTCATATAAATCATATAATGTTCTTGTCAAAATCGTTATGTGAAAGAACGAAATTTTTCCGTTCATCTTGAATATTGTGAACCAGAAATATTGTGTTCATTTACAAAACCGTTACCGTATTTAACCGTTACTAATACGAACGGAATTTATAACGGTTAAAGAACAATATCAAATGGTTAATGAAGAACGGTTCCGATCCCTGGTGAGTGGATCGCGTAGGGAGAGCCGTCGGGCCTGCGGCCCTCCAGCTGATAGAGTGACAGCGTGAGTGGATCGCGTAGGGAGAGCCGTCGGGCCTGCGGCCCTCCAGCTGATAGAGTGACAGCGTGAGTGGATCGCGTAGGGAAAGCCGTCGGGCCTCCGGCCCTCCAGCTGATAGAGAGACAGTGTGAGTGGATCGCGTAGGGAGAGCCGTCGGGCCTGCGGCCCTCCAGCTGATAGAGAGACAGTGTGAATGGATCGCGTAGGGAGAGCCGTCGGGCCTGCGGCCCTCCAGCTGATAGAGTGACAGCGTGAGTGGATCGCGTAGGGAGAGCCGTCGGGCCTGCGGCCCTCCAGCTAATAGAGTGACAGTGTGAGTGGATCGCGTAGGGAGAGCCGTCGGGCCTGCGGCCGTCCAGCTGATAGAGAGACAGTGTGAGTGGATCGGGTAGGGAGAGCCGTCGGGCCTGCGGCCCTCCAGCTGATAGAGTGACAGCGTGAGTGGATCGCGTAGGGAGAGCCGTCGGGCCTGCGGCCTTCCTTCTGATAGAGTGACAGCTTGAGTGGATCGCGTAGGGAGAGCCGTCGGGCCTGCCGATAGGCCTCTCCATTGCCCTTTGGGGGACTTTGAGCCTTCTTATGTGGCTCATTGTACACGACCACGGTTTAGTACCGTATGTCATTACTGAGGCCCTGCGACCGATAGACTCATAGGGTCACGGCTGACAGAGTGACGTCGTGAGTGGATCGCGTAGGGAGAGCCGTCGGGCCTGCGGCCCTCCAGCTGATAGAGTGACAGTGTGAGTGGATCGCGTAGGGAGAGCCGTCGGGCCTGCGGCCCTCCAGCTGATAGAGAGACAGTGTGAGTGGATCGGGTAGGGAGAGCCGTCGGGCCTGCGGCCCTCCAGCTGATAGAGTGACAGCGTGAGTGGATCGCGTAGGGAGAGCCGTCGGGCCTGCGGCCTTCCATCTGATAGAGTGATTCCGTCAGACCTGCGGGCCTTCGGTTGGTCGACTGAGAAAACGAGTTTATATTTTATAGTCTCAAAATTCGGCTTGTTCATTGTGTGCAATATAAAAATTTTAACTTGATTTTCTCAATAAACCAAATCGATTGATATATTTCTTATTGTCAGGTCTCTGTTATCTAAGGCACTTATTGTATGAATAACACGTCCATTTGAGACACTTCGGGCATTCAAGCTTAGGTGCATTAACCACGCCTAGCCTTTGGTTTTCATTTGTCGATCGAGATATTTAGTAACATTTTCTTAGTGTCGGATTTCTAAAAATAGCTATTCAGCAGGGATTCGCCTCCCGTTACATATAAAATAATGTTCATTACGTTTACATATGTGTCGTGATTCGTGATGAAAGCGCGAGAGTATAAGCGCTACTTAGGATGCATAATTTGTATTACATATTATAAACAACATCTTTGATCTAGAATAAGTAGGTATAGTATCGGAAATTATCTTAACAATTGCACTAAAAACTTGAAAATAAAATAAGTAAAAAAAGTTTTAAGTTAAACGGTTTTTATTGCACCAAAAACTAGAAAATAAATATTTATTGTATCTAACCGTAATAGATGCTACTTTCTGTAGATTACTCACGTGAAACTATTATCACTGTAGGTAGTCTTCCCAAGTCGGATGCTGAAAGCCACGTTTAGCCGCTATGTCAGTGCATTAAGCGTTAATCGGAAACTTTTACCAAACTACAATAAAAACGTGGGGCGTTATTATCAAGAAACGTATTAGTTCAAAATATGTAATTGTAGCTTTAATTTTGCAATTAATCATCCATCTGTTCCATCGCTTCCACAACAGAGGTAAATAGCTTTTATCAAGGCCAGAACAAAACTTATTACACTATTCCTGTCTTGATTTATATGTGTGTTCTTAAATATATAGTGACTTAATCACAATTGCGTACGCCCCACGTTTTTATTTTAGTTTGGTAAAAGTTTCCGATTAACGCTTAATGCACTGACATAGCGGCTAAACGTGGCTTTCAGCATCCGACTTGGGAAGACTACCTACAGTGATAATAGTTTCACGTGAGTAATCTACAGAAAGTAGCATCTATTACGGTTAGATACAATAAATATTTATTTTCTAGTTTTTGGTGCAATAAAAACCGTTTAACTTAAAACTTTTTTTACTTATTTTATTATATCTACGGTGTCATCTGATGAAAGATCCATCTTTTTTGGATTGGGTGAAAATATCACGGAAATTCCAATAGAATCTGTTGTTAAAAACGAATTCACTTGTACTAAAAGTTAAATATTAAATAAAAATGATATCAGCATGTTTCCAGTATTTTCTATTAAAAAATCCACCTGGCCCTTACTCATTGCCCGTATGTGTATATCAAACAGACTACGAGTATAGGAAATGTGCAGAAGTGTTACTCCGTTTACCCAACATGACCTTTGTTTTACCATTTATACCATTACTTCAACATCATTTACTACGTAATGCGTCTTAACATATTTAATTACAATAATTACCTACTACTTATAAATTCTAATCATGTTTCCAGTCACTCTCATTGAAAATGTTTATGGTGTCAGTTTATTGTTTCTTTATAGTTCTGTTTACTATTTACGTTTTTCCGTTTACGTTTACTATTTACACCTCAACAATCATAACATTATAATTCACACCTTTTATTCTTAACAATAAACGTACCTACTTATTGGCGTGTAGGATATTTATTTCTGTAGTTCCATCGGTACAGGTGTAGTAAGAAATTACTTGCCTTCGGAAACGTTCGTAAACACATGCTGTTTCAGGCAGTCACCGAGTCTGACTGAAGTAGCATGACAGCTATTACTGTCAGTCTCAGTGAGATAGACTGAAACAGCATGACGTTGACGAACGTTTCCGAAGGCAAGTCATTTCTCACTACATCTGTATCTATTGAGTATTGGCAGGGTGCAAAGCGGGTGGAGGGGGTAGCCGAAACGATCGCCACGCTCGCTGCGGCTAAAATTGACATTATGGTCGCCGACTTCAGCTGTCAAATCCATACTGCAGCAAATATTTTCTCATCGTTTTCAGATAAATATTTAATATGGGCCTAGTAAGGTGTGTCATTGTTAATTGCAATAACACCAAGAAGAACAGTGACTGTAAATTTTACCGATTTCCAAGACCATTCATCGAACATTGATGAAGTATACGAGTATAAGTGCTGCAACGTGCTTTCATTTCCCACTCTTATTATAAACGCAGTCGTACGATACACTCTCTACATGAGAATTGGTGTTTAGCTGTAAGTAAATTTATTTGTTAGAGAATAGAAAAAACTTTTATTGAACGGTATCGAAACACAAAAATCGGCTTACATAATACTTACAAACAAAGTTGTCTTGTACGCCGTTGCTGTCACTGAAGCTTGGCGAACCACTCGGGATTTGATAATACGGGACATGTCTTCTTGGCGAATATCTTCAACCTCGAGAACATGCCCAGCTTGCACCAATTTCATCACTTTATTCATCGTCTCCGGTTGGAAAACGATGTCGTGCGTGATGGCACGAAACCCCGTTTTAGTTATGAGTAGGCTCATTTCTAACCAAAAACAACAATATTAATGTTATTAGCAATAATGTTACTGACTGCAATTGTCCAAAATTGCCTTATATATTAAAATAACATAAAATTTAATTAATATTTTTCAAAATATTTACTTACTTCCCGCTTGAAAGCGGCGACTATAATGTCTAAAATGGCCACATGTCAATGGCGCTGTCATCGCGCACGGTGCCAATAGTACATTACTATAGAGGCGGCCGGGACGATAGGGGTTGCCGGCCGAAGACATAATAGATAGGATAGGTCTGAGGCGGGCAAGCCCATATTTTCGGCCGAGGTATGTAGTTATAGTGCTTTTTTCAAACATGCAATGTAATAAACCCATTATGCAATAAAATTGATGTTTTTGATACATCAATTTTATTGAATAGTGGCAGAATGTCATGATGATGCCACAAATTTATGTGGAATGAAATTAAAAAAGAGCATTTTGCCGGCCTAGGCCTTTAAGATTTTAGCTAAAATATTTACCTACCGAGTAAATTGCTGTCATCTTCAAGGAGTAACTGAAGAAACTGCGAGTTTTAGTTGTGGTCTACCCACACACCGTAGCGATGTACCCTCTTTCTAAGTCGCTTGTTTCGTACAGTGTCACAACCACTACCACCTTATTCTCACCTTCTTATTAAACTTAAACTCGAACACCACTATGACACACGTCACTCATGGTATCACCTCGCTTGTTTTTGGGAGCAACCATTTTTCGATTACTCCATGGAGAGGCCGCGTGGTGACGGCAGTAAGAATCCATTTGTCACCACCCGAACTCCTCCTGCGGGTGTCGTAAGAGTCGACTAATGGAGATGTCACTGACCATTATTTGATAAAAGATTGATGATGGGCAGCAGTGTCATCATTGTGGACACATTACTGCGATCGCCAATCTGCTTGCCCAGCGTAACGATTATGGGCATTTACCTCCTAATGCGTCTATATCTACGCATAGTTAATAGGAGAGGCCTACATCCAGCATAGACGTGTGCGCCGCGCCGGCGTCACGCCGCCGCCGACCTTTTTTGCCACGCCGCCGCCGCCGACTAATGGTCGGCGTGAAATCGGCGTGGCCTTGACTGAATAACAGAGTTATACAGAGATATTTACAGAGTTATGGGCTAAATATTTATTACACACTTAAGCTTCGTATTTGCTGTATGTATTTGTATATAACGTTTACTGTCAACCTATTAGTTGCTTTCGAGTGTCATCACTCATTACACGTAGGTTCTTAGGCTCGACAACTTCCAGCCTCCTGGACAAGCCGGTTTCCGTTTCTAGGAAAGCTTTAGCATCTTAAATCACATACGCAAGCAACGTCACGATATACAGAAGACCGAGAGGTATAACTTACCCCTCATGTTAGCGTTCGTGTTCGTGGTCTATTAAGCATTTGAATTGATCGAGACCTGGGCTGTAGTACAGTATCTTCACCGGTACCAAGGAGACTACTCCTCTTTGTGTCGATAACCCAATTCTGGGGGTTGTGACTTATCAACTCATCAATTTGTCTTTCACGATCTTCCACCAACCACTCCAATTTTCCGCAGCGTGGATCGCTTCAGCAACCCGAAAGTTGAGTGAGGTGCGTATCTGGTCTCTGCAGCGTATGGGACTCCTTCCTCTCGACCTTTTATTTCCAATTTCCAATCTTTCTTGTGACAATAAGTTTTTGGAGGTCTTCCCCAGAGGTTTGCGGACTATGTGTCCAAAGAACAACCAACCAACAAACAGTAGAACAAGTAAGCCAAACAGGTAGACTACCGGTACTTATATTGTAGTGTCCAGAGGGGATACCATGACCTCTTGAATGCAATTCTGTTTAGGTTCGGCTAGCCAATTTTTAACAGTTATTTTATGCAACTGACACATCGCGATTCAGTTTAGGTCCTAAACTGAATCGCATTAGGAGATCATGGTAGCCCCCTAGTTCGTCTTCAAGACTGGTATTCGAAATCCAGACAATTGCAGCGACGATTGAGACAGGGAGATGTCTTGTCTCCAAAACTGTTTACTGTTGATTTGGAAGATCAAGATTTTGGACTGGAATGGGATGGGCTTGCCATCAACACCACTCCTCCTCCTCCTTAAGTCGCTCCCTCACTGCTGAGGATCGTGGCTTCGACGGAAACGTTGCAATAGGCTTCCCCATTTGCTGCGATCTTCAGCACAATGAAGAGCCTGAGACATCGGCATCTGTAGCTCTTCGGACACCTGGTCGGACCAGCGTCGGGGACTACGACCTCTCGGCCGCTTGTCATCCACCTTGCCGGTTATTATAAGTTTCTCCAGATTATCAGCACTTCGGCGTGCTATGTGGCCAAAGTACTGTAATATTCAGTCAGCCTCCGTAGCCTAGTTGGTAGTGACCCTGCCTACGAAGCTGGAGGTTCCGGGTTCGAATCCCGGCGAGGGCATTCTTTGTGTATTTATTTATCACAAATGTTTGTTCCTTGGTCATGGCTGTGTATGTATCTAAGTATCTATACGTATCTATCTATTATATATATCGTCGCTTGGTACCCACAACACAAGCCTTAATTGAGCTTACCGTGGGACTAGGTTGATTTGTGTAAGATGTCCCAAGATATTTATTATTTATTATTTATTATATTCGGTGGAGACATGCGGCAGAGAGTCGCTGTTGCTTTTCCAGTTTCAGCTCTTTCAGTATCGAGACGTTAGTGCGACGTGCTGTCCAGGGGATGCGAAGCATTCTACGCCAGCACCACATCTCGAAGGCGTCTATCCTCTTTCTATCCGCCGCTTTTAGAGTCCAACCTTCGGAACCGTAGAGGAATATTGGAAAGACCAGCGTGCGGATTATGAACATTTTAGTGCTCCTTCGGATGTTGTGGTCTTTCCAGATTTTGTCCAGTTGAGTCATGGCCTTATGGCGGACTTGGCCATACCGATGCGTCTTCGGATTTCCACTTCACAGCCCCCCTTGTTGGTGATAACTGAGCCGAGATATTGAAAGCTTTGCACGGTTTCATAGTCATCCAACACACTGGAACGCTGTATTGTGTCGAGCCGCTCGACCACCAGTATCTTGGTCTTACTTTTATTTATTTTAAGGCCTAGTTCTTCGCTAGCCCGCTCCAGACGCCGAAGAAGTTCGAACATTTCCGTTTCCGATGCTGCCAGCAGGGTGGTGTCATCAGCATAGCGAAGATTTGAAATCTTTACTCCTCCTATCTTGATTCCACCTCCCCATCCTTCCAACGCTTTGCGTACTATGTACTCTCCGTAAATGTTGAAGAGAATGGGAGATATTATGCAGCCCTGCCGTACGCCTCTTTGGAATTTAAAACGGTTCGATGTATGGTTCCCGACGCTAACAGTTCCAAAGCCAGAATTCCTGATCAGACAGACCATGTGATTCGGTACACCGGTTTTATGTAGAACTTCCCATAAGTTTGACCATCTTACAAAGTCAAAGGCCTTTTGGTAATCCACGAAACATAACATGGCTGGAGTGTTAAATTCGTAACATTTTTCTACGATAAGCCTAAGATTCGTAATTTGTTCCCTAGTGCCTTTGCCTTTAACGAAACCAGCCTGCTCTTGAGGAATTTGCCAGTTCAAAAATGACCTGAGGCGGCTATTAGTTATGTGCAGCATGATTTTGCTCGCATGGGAGATTAAGGCAATGGTTCTATAGTTGTTACAGTTCTTTACGGAGCCTTTTTTGTGTAGTGGGAGAACCGATGAGTGTACCCAATCAACTGGCCATTTACAGGTCTTCCATGTCATGTTGCAAATTTTGTGCAGTAATGCTACTCCTTCAGGACCAAGTGCTTTTAAAGCTTCTGAGGTAATTCCGTCCGGTCCTGGAGCCTTGTTTCCTTCTAGCTTTCGAATAGCCTCATTTACTTCATACATGAGAATATCAGGTTCTAATTCTTCCACCCTTAACGTATTGCCGCCGACGTCTGATTGATCTTTGTACAAATCCTCGCAATACTCTTTCCACCGTTCTACCACCAGTTCGATGTTGTTGATTGGGTTGCCGTCCTTATCATCTATCGTCCAGGAGTGAGGTTTAAAATCTCTTGTGAGTTTTCTAATTTTATTAAAAAGGTCTCCGGTCTGATACTTTTCGGCGTGTTTTTCTACCTCTGCGCAGACACTTTCTATATAGCAGTTTTTGTCTCTTCTGCACCGTTTTTTGATAGTTCTGCTGAGGTTCGAGTGTTCTTGTTTTGATGCCGGGGAGTTTATGTTCTTAATTTCCTTCCTCCTGACGATTAGCTCCCATGTCTGGTCAGTTATCCATTATTTTCTAATGACGGGCTTTTTCGCCATGGAATCTAGTATTCGTATGACTTTTGATTTAAAGAAAGACCATAGCTGTTCTGGATCTGCCTTACGGTTATCAAACTTAGCCAGATGCTTCTCGCTTTCTGCCTTGAAATATACTGACTCTGGTTGCGTGATTCTTTTCATAGGCTTGACTTGCTTGCCAATAGATTTAGATAGAACACCACTAGCGAATATTGTATCACTCATCTTCGGTTTGCCGACTATAAAGTTATATTGGCTGAAACCATGGAGAATCACCCAATGAGTACGAGTGAGGCGAGCTGGCGTACCTCTGTGTAGCCCTAAGTGTAGTGTGCAGTTCGGCTTTCGGCCTCCGCAAGGAATTGAAACGAATCGGAGGGCCGCAGAGTGTCACACTAAATCATTGTATAGCATGGGAGCGCTAGACTCTGGCAGCTCGGCCTTCAGTCTCGTCACCTGGCGTGCCTCTGTGGGACGCTCCAGGCCTTTCAGCCTTACGCGATTTGGGCCTTCCCGATCAATTTAGATACAGAGACGTATGTGTGCGCCTCTGCGTGACCTCGGTCTGCGGCCTTCGCTGGCGTTAAGACAGTTGGGAAGCGTAATTGTATCGGAGAGCACTGAAATCGTGACACTCCGCGCCTTCGGCCTTCGGCAATATGATGGACCGATCACCTGGTAAAGATAAGTGGAATCCAATGGACGTGGGCTGCGCCCTATTTATCCATATGGCAAGCATGTCATAGCAATGACAGGGTATTTGGGAGACGTAATGTGAATGGGGCTAGTCCAAACTCAGTTACTGTTGAAAATATTATGTTAGAACATGGTGGGAAGAGAAAACTGATATGTACTGATCAGATATTTGATAAGGTGGTCAGTGGTGGTGTTTGGTGAACATTTATATTGTATTTATCTAAACTATGACAAATGATACTATCGAATTCCACTTTTTTATTAATGTGACCTTGACGCCGATTTCACGCCGAAATCACGCCGCCGCCGCCGACTTTTCAGCAAACGCCGCCGCCGATCATTTTTAGATCGGCGCACACGTCTACCAGCAGTAAAATATCATATGCTGGTGATGTGATGATTGTTATGTGTGATGTAGATGGCATTTGCAACAAATCCAAAATATCGTGTCAATAATCAATATAATGCAATTTACATGCAAAAGTTTACACTACAGATGCTTTTTTTTTTCAGTGAATCTCGCCGTCCTCTCCAGTGGACTAAGCATTGCTTGGCCCTCTCCAGTCCTGGTCAAGCTCAGCAGGAACGACACCATTTTACCAAGACCTGTGACTGAGCAGGAGGGATCCTGGATCGTGTCCATCGGCTTCTTGACTGGAGGAGTAGGTGAGGTTATTTTTTTAACCTGGAGACTTGAAGAACATCTGGTTTTTTTTATGTTACTGAGCTCCCAGCCCATGGAAAGCAAAAACTGAGGCCTATGGACATAGCGATAAAAAATCGCCTTTGCGCTGCCTACCCTGAGGACTTAGATGGATTGCTTCTATCTATGACAGTAATTACACAGGCTATCTTACCCCCAAACCGAAACACAGCAAACACTGCTATTTAGCGGCAGGTTAACGGGCAAGACGGTGGTAGCTATCCGTGCGGACCCTGCACGAGGTCCTACCACCAGCAAGACTAGACTATTAGAAGAAGGATTAAAAGTGAAAAGTGTCAAAAATTTATGGTAGCTGAGCATTTATCAAAAAGTTTGTACATTTATATCGCGTCTTCGAAATTGATAAAAAAATGGAAGGCTGGTAGAGTCAATGATGCTGAGAAAGATCCATTACAATTCCCAAAATGTCCTAAAATGTTTGTATGAAACGTTCCTGTTTTGTTACCAGAAGGGTCACCATGATCTTAATCTATTCATTTCAGTCTATTTAGATCATTATCTAGTTTAGGTTCTGCTTGTCAGTTTTTGACAGTTATTCTATATAAGTAACTGACGCATCGTGATTCAGATTAGGTCCTAAACTGAATCGAATTAATAGATCGTGCTAGCCCCCTAGATCCCTATACATTTTTTGTAACAGAAAAGGAATTTTTAATACAAATATTTTGAGGCATTTTGGAAAATGTGGTAGATCTTGCTTAGCATCATTACCTATTTTCTTTTGACTTTTTAAAAACCTATAAATTCCTTTGTCAAAGAACCCAAGTAGTCTTTGAAAAAAATCTTGTTAATCTTTATTTCAGCTAATTTCCTGGCATGTTACCTAGTAGACCGCATCGGCAGGAAATACTGCGTGATCCTCGGTTATGTGCCTCGCATCATTATGTGTGTGGCGCTGACTTTTGCCTCGAAAATCTGGATGGTGTTGCTTGGCAGAGCTTTGAGTGGACTTTGTGATGCTATCACCTTTACCGTGGTCCCTATGTATGCTTCCGAAATTGCTAGCGTAAGTAACTGCCTTTGTTGTAAATGATTTTCTTGCAAATTTTCTATGAGGGATCAACAATACGCGACTACATTTAGGCTAGGATAGAGTACACACTATATTACTTAGTATGACTAACTTTTGTAATACAACTGACGCGATTATGTTTTATTTTTTGATTAAGGCAATAACTATATAATATTTTTGCAATCGATCCTTGTAACTACTGGCATAATCTAAATATTTCTAGATATCTCAATAGCAAACACAACGTTCATCTCATTTTTATAGTTTATGGGGTTTCAATATTTAAATATAAACAAAAGTCACGTTTTAAGTACGTGAGTCAATTCAACTTCATGCCTTATAGCAGAAAATGACAAAGATTAAGTACATATCTCTACCTGGACTGATGACCAGGCGAAAGTAGCAGGAGTCCGCTGGAAACGGGTGGCACAGGACCGGTCATTGTGACAATCTTTGGGGGAGGCCTATGTTCAGCAGTGGACGTCTTTCGGCTGATGTGATGATGACGATGATGAATGAGCCTCACTAGAGTTTTGTGTTTAAAATGTACAAGTTGGACTCATCAAATACTTATTAATCTTATTATTTTTTACAGAAAGAAGTACGAGGGTCCCTTGGAACCTTTCTCCAGATATTCTCGTCGCTAGGAATCCTGATCATGCTATGTGCTGGACCTTTCTTAGAGTACTTCACTCTAAACCTCATGGTGTTGATAATCAGTATAGTAACGTTAGTGCCGCTGTTCTTCTTGCCTGATAGCCCTTATTTCTTGTACTCTAAAGGTAAGAATTTACTCTAACTAATTTAAAGCGCTTCACTCTAAACCTGACGACGATGTTTTTAATCAGCGTAGTAACGTTAGTGCCGCTGTTCTTCTTCCCTGATAGCTCTTATTTATTGTACTCAAAAGGGAAGGATTTACACTAACCAATTTAAAGTGCTTCACTCTAAAACTCACGATGTTGTTAATCAGTGTAGTAACGTTGGTGCCGCTGTTATTCTTGTCTGATAGCCCTTATTTCTCGGGAAAACTACGATACGCTACTAAGTGTTAGCGATTGGCAACTTGGCTACGCATCTAGTACATTATGTTGGTGCCACTATCCTTGTTCTCCTGACATTTCTGACTTCAGATACTGTAATTTTAAGCGGGTACTCTAATAATATTATTATTATTTAGAGTGGTTCATTGATAAGTGCAAAATATACTGTTATTTTGATATACGTTCTGATATCAATACATTGGTGTGCTTAACAGTCGCTGTTTATTGTACTCTAATATCTTACTCTTATCTAATATTGCTATATATACCTAACCTATTCAGGGTCCATGTTGATCTATTTAATTGTAAACACCTGTTATACCATGGTTTACCATGAATAAATAAATGAATGACTCTTCAGATTTTGCAAAGTATTATTAGAGGGTCCTCCAAATATTGGCATCTCTTCAAACATCCTAACTTTGGAAAACTTTTTAGAATATTTTATCATTCTTTAATTTACCCTAAATACAATATTAATTATAATAATAATGGCTAACTTACAATACTTATTGCTGTCATGGAAACAAAAGGCGCTGTAACTTTTTAAACTAAATATTAATTTTAGTCATAATCCAATATTCCATTTAACATTCAGTTACGTATAATTTAAAATAACATAAACGCGACATAGTAGGACTGGCAGCATTGATTTTGTGACTCCATTTTCGGCACTGCTTTAATATAATCCGTCTATTTTTATCTGTCAACCGAAAGATACTAATGTAATGACCATGTAAAGCCGCGTCTTCACTTAGTGTTCTGATCGAGCATTCATTCGTTCTTAGGCAGATGAAAACAGGATTCCACATAGCAAAATGTTCGTTCATCTGCCCAAGAACGAACGAATGCTCGCTCAGAACACTAAGTGAAAACGCGGCTTATGAGTTGCATATCGTCGCTCGGCTTTACACAAATCGATTCATGGAAATGATCACCTTTTTATTAAATCTGAATAAGGGTGTTTTTTCCTTCAAGTGTGTTTTAGATACGAGGTTGAGCAAACAGTGTAGTGGCGATGTACTTAGTCTCGTCTCGTCTCGTCGCTTAACCCTTAAATGCATGACCTTGACAAAGATTTATTCTAATTTGAATTCTGACATGTTGTCAATAGAGTCGAAAATACATGATGCATATATACATTACTATGCATTTAAGGGTTAAGGTGCATTTAGACCAAACGAGCATTCGTTCTATTCCCCACTCTACAAAATCAACGAATTTCGACGAAGCACGTTTTGTGTAACGAACGAATTTTGGAGAGGGGGGGATAGAATGAGCAAATGCTCGTTTGGTCTAAATGCACCTTTACAAATGTAACAGACAATTCTTACTTAACTTAATAGTTTAGCTGTTACATTTGTGTTTTAACTACCAATTTATGACTTCAGGTCGAAAAGAAGAAGCTCTCAAAGTCCTTCTCTACGTTCGAGAGACAGAAACAGCTGCGAAGGACGAAATAAAAGAATACTCTCCATCCGAAAATGAAGAAAAATTAAGCACAAGAGAATTACTAAGCAACAAGACGTTTTTGAAAACAGCCAGCATTGCTATAGTGATAGGAGCGGGTATGCAACTGATTGGGTTCAACGCCGTGTCATTTTACTTGCAAACTATTTTGGAATCCACACAGACAAGTGTCAGGTCAGAGATAGCATCTGGTGTGATTGGCTCTATTCAGTTGCTGGCTGCGTTCTCGACGACTTTGGTGACCGATAGATTTGGGAGGAAACCTATTTTGGCAGCTACCTTGGTTGGGCAAGCTGTAGGAATGGTAATTATGGAATTTCGTTCATAGTATTCCACAAACGTGATCTAATCACGTGTAGAAATAGATATGAGAACGTAATGGTCTTCTTAGTTTCATTAGTTCTTAGCTTGAGTCATCAATAATAATATTATCTTTGTCAATACATACAGGGTGCACGTGAGAATTGCAAAAGATTTTAACTATGCATTCTAGACATCAAAATGAACAAAAAATATTATGAGACTATAATGTCGAATACCACCATACAAAAAAAAACTTTTTTTTAGACTTTTTGTGTACTTTTAAACATTTCCAGTACTTTTTATCATTACAACGATTTATTAAAATTATTTATTTGAATATTTTTTTTAGGGACAGGTTATTTCTTATTTCGTCAAGTCTATTTTTACTTTTTGATTGCCAGGCAAAAGGTGTGGTAATATTAATAGTACATTGTGCATCAAGGGAGGTAAGTACGGAATAACTGACGAGAGTGTTAGAAGCCCGACGCCGTCAGGCGGAGGGCTTTTATGACTCGAGTTAGTATTCCGCTTACCTACCGTGATGCATACAATGTTTTTCATCACACTTGCCGACAAAAAAATAAGTTTCAAGAAATAACATTATTCAATGACGTACTGACATTTCTATTACTCCCTAGGGAATATCACTTTTCTATTACTCCCGCTACGCGCGCAAGCAATGGCGCGCTTAGACAGCAAGTGTGATGAAAAACACATTGTGGTAGCATTGTAATCAAAAAATATTGTTATACCCAGTTACGTCGAAAAACTTATTTCGGAAAAAGGTAGATTATCTCTGAAACCAATCCGAATCCAGGAAATTGTATAACACATCAAAGACTCTAAATATGGTCAGGAATTCAGCATTAAAATCTTTTGGAATGCTCGCGAGCAACGTATAGCCGAGTGTGTAACCAAGGTGCCAATCGCTAACGCTCAGTAGCGTATCGTAGTTTTCTCTGTTACTTTCGAGTTAGAGTTTCGTTCGAATTAGCGCGACAAAGATAAATTGTGTTTTGTTCACGACTGAATTTCAATGTCACATTGGCAATTTGGTTACGCACCCAGTTGTCTTAAGAGTGCGTAAATCATCTGAGAACAGTATATGTATAAATTTTCTTACCATTTCAGGTGGGACTTGGAGTATTCTTCAAACTGAAAGAAGCTGGACCTGTCACAGGTTTCCTGAATTATGTGCCCCTCATTTCTCTCATCCTGGTCGTTTACTGTTTTAGTGCAGGTACGGGTACGCTTACAAAACTCGAAGAAGACATACTTAGATCAATAAGAAATTAATTATCATGAAAAGAAATGCAACATATGACAACATGGCTTATAGTTACAATTTTATTAGACAGGCACGTTGCAGATTGTATAACCATGTTACAGTAATCTAGCAAAGCGTCACAAGAATCATTGCCTTTATCGTTATAAATCATTGTAAATTATTTCATGATTTTATGTAAATCATGCTTGATGCTTTTTTGATAAATAAATAATTTCAATTTAAAACAAAATCTTTAATCTAAGTAGGCATTTTGGCAGGTTTGCTCGCTATTGTGTAAGATTGATAATTCAAAAGTGTTTATTTTATTATTATGCCTACTTGAATAAACAACCGATTTTGATGTTTTCAACGCGATTTCTTAATAGAATAATCAAAATACCAAACCAAGCCTTAAATTCAGAATAACTTTGAAATCTGGGTAAAAATTTCGTTTCGTTGTCTTAATTTGTGTCCCTAAAAAACGTGTCGCAGTGGTGATTTTTGAATGAGATGATGTTTTGTTTTCAATTTCCTTATGAATTAAAATCTAGCGTGAAAACGAAATACAAGTGCACCGGATTTAAAAACGTGACGAATTGGTATGAAACAAGACAACGAAAAGAATTTTGACCCATCTACCACACTAATTTTCTTTCCTTTTCCAGGTCTCGGCTCCATATCTTGGTGTCTCCTGTCTGAACTCTTCGAGGGCCGCACCCGCGCCGTCGGTGTCACCACCAGTCTCCTCGCCTCATTGGTCTTCGTCTTCCTCACCGTCAAATACTTCGCACTTGTCACCACCATTATTGGTGCTCCGACGATGTATGGGATCTTTAGCGTGAATTGTGTGATCATGTGCTTGTTCATTTGTTTCTGTGTGCCGGAGACTAAGGGGAAGAGTATAGCGGAAATTCAGATGGCGTTAGGAGCGAAACTGAGGAATGATGAGAAAAAAGGAAGCTGCTAAAATTTGCAGTTGCTGTTTGAATCTTTCTCTTGAAGCTGTTTGAAGAAACGATTTCTTATGTCAAAAAGAAGATTGCGCTAATCCTGTACTCTTTTTTAACCTCAGAAGGAAATAGGAAAGAATTATGTCAGGATATCAGATATGGGCAAAATGAAATCTTATTACTGAAATTACATTTTTATGTGTACTGGGTAGTGTACTTTGATTATAAAGTATAGATACCTACATAATCACCAAATACTATAAAGAGATTTATTCATAATATTTACAATTAGTATTAGTATCACCAAATTAAAAATTTAAAAAATCAACTTCCACCGGTTTCTCCAAGATTCCCGATTTGTTTCCATCATTGGTTTCCCCAAATCCTACTTTCTGAATGCAAATTCTTGTAAATGAATGAAAATTACCAAAAGCGCCATACATGTACCTATAACAATTGAAGAGATCCCTCGATTTCTCCAAGATCCCATCATCAGACCACAACTTGGTGCCAACGGGACCATCTCGGGGTTATACACGTTCGATCACAAAAAGAAATTTTAAAATCGGTTTACTATTCTCGGAGATATCGGGTAACATACATACAACAAAAAAAAAGCAGTCGAATTGAGAACCTCCTCCTTTTTTGAAGTCGGTTAAAAAGTAATCATTTGCGCGTGTACTTTGATTACAAAGTAAATATACAAAAGTAATCGGAAGGAGGAATCGGATTACTTTTTGCCCAGCTTTGCAGGATACAGACTGGATCGGTACAGAAATGACAGTTAGACGACAGGTTTATGGTTTTCGCTTACCATCACCTACGACGCTCAAGTTAGCCATGGTGACCTAACACGTTCACTGCGGTAGGGGGTCTTTCGATCCCTTACAAAGTATGGTTAATTACAAGTTCGAAAAAACTTCAATCAAAGCTTCGAAATAAAATTTCAAGAAATTATTCTTTTAATTATTCATTTAATCAACTTTCGAGTCATATCCACATTATTGCGAACAAGGACGCAGATTTGTTCGATCTCTGGTTATACATATATTAGGATGTAAATGTTATTCAAGAAAAATAATTAATTCCTGAAAACAGTCTAGTTTTCTTGTCCGAATATACTACCTAAGATGGTTGAGATATTTCGCATGCCCTAGTTTTCTCCTAGAAACAGCATTTAACTTTCCCGGCCTGTGGGCAGTGAGAAGCGATTAATAAATACCGACAATATTACAGACAATCTTGTTGCTTCATGATAAATAATAATGGACAACTATTTGCTCTCAAATTCCGAAAAATGTGTTACAAAAATGCTCTCTATAATTTAATAAACAAAATAAGATATTGTAATGTATGATATTGAAGACGATGTAAATGTATAGACTCTAGGACCTCTAGGTATAGTCTATCAGTCTAGTACGTAATAATAATAAGAGTTTTAAACAGGCGCACGAACTATTTTCATTTCTAATTTCAGTTAAATATCTACACACAGGAACATACTTGTGATATGCCTGTAATTGGGTGAATACTACGTCATGTTTTGTTTGTGCTGTTATTTAAGTTCAATTATGTTTTGGTATTACACCTGTTGGCAAACCTTAATAAATAATAAATAAATAAATACGTGGTGATAATTGAATTTAAACTTCCGTGATAATAACTATAAATATGATAACCTTTTGGACGCCAAAGACTGATATATTGGCACCACGGTTTCAACGGCAAAGACCAATACATAATACTTGACCACAGAGCAATATAGACCTACACGCGTGTGCATACAATTCAATTTCATTTTTGACATTTTGTTGATGTGGCGTGTGAATGTCAGCTTTTGTATTTGACGTGGCGTCAAAAAGGTTAAACGGTTAAACTCACGTGTATTTAGTCAGTACGCACAACATGTTTCGGAGAGCCTAATGTCTCCATTATCAAGCCATGAGCCCGCGTTCATGTCGAGTCTCGTGGCTCGCAACATATCGCACTTACTGACTGAATTGAATACATGGCGGGAGTTTAACCGTTTAATTATATTTAAGTGGTGATAAGTTAAGAGTTTTGCAAGTGAAACATTGTGTTTCCCTGTCTACAGCTGTAATCACAACACGGCAGCATTACTCTGTATTAAATATGTTGACTACTGTATTCAACTAAATATATACCATTTTCTTCTAGTAATGTATGAGTTCCAAAGGAGTACCTACTTAATTCACACGACAAAACCATTAGTGCAAAAATACGTACCTATACCTATCGAAAGAAAATCGTTTCAGAAAACAGATTAAGAGTGTTACAATCTTCTTATTAGATCGGGATAAGACTCATTATTTGGTTTGGTACATATTTTTGAGTAACATTTATGTTCCTATGGTATCTATATTTTTACACTTTGATGTACCTACTTTTGCTGATTGCTATTCTAGATAGGTACTGCATGTTTATCTTATGTTTTTCCATGCTTAAAATTGTAAGTCTAGAATATTTGACTCTGACGATACTGACGCATAAAAAAATTGTGCCAGGGAATTGTAGATTACTCTAGTTGTATATTTATTGAAGTAGTATAATATAATATTAATTTTCAAAATGCAATATTTACATATTATAAGTTTATCCAGTATTAAATACATAAATAGATAAGTGATAACTTACAATAAGATTATTTATATTTTGTAATAAATCATTATTACGTCCACGTCTTTGCTTTTCTCTTATATTTTCTTATAGATCTTTTGGGATTCTTAGGTAGGTACATAACCTTACCAGCAAGCTTTAATTCCTCTTGATAATCTATATAATACAGTCTTTGATTGTTGAACTTCTTATTAATTAATCTCTTATTCTTTCGGTCTTAACAATGCGTCCATAAGAGCAAAAGGGACGAACAATTATTAGCGGCTTGATAAGTTAAGGTGCATTCAGACCAAGCGAGCATTCGCTATTCTAGCCACTAGCCCCCGCTCTACGATATCAACGAATCACGTTTTGTGTAACGATCGAATTTCGTAGAGTGGGGGGATAGAATAGCAAATGCTCGTTTGGTCTGAATGCACCTTTAGCAGACGTTTATGAATAAGGGGGTTATATTGTAGGCTAGTACAACAAATAAAATGCCGTCTAGTAACTTTGAAATGTCAACCGAAGAAAAGGAATTCAAGCTTAAATTTAATTTTAAAAAAAAACACGTACTTACGTAATTTTTAGGGTGTCGTATCCAAAGGGTAAGACGGGACACTATTACTAATGGTCCGCGGTCTGTCAGTCCGTCTGTCACCAGGCTCTATCTAGTAAACCGTGATAGTTAGACAATTTTCACAGATGCTATATTTCTCTTGCCGCTGTAACAACAAATAGGTACTAAAACGTAGAATAAGATAGATATTTAAGGGGGCTCCCATACAACAAACGTATATTTCTCGATTTTGTTTATGATAATAGATCATGACTTGAGAATGGTGCCGTGTGGTGACAGCAGTAAGAATACATTTGTCACCACTCCAACTCCTCCTGCGGGTGTCGAAAGAGTCGACTAGGGGATTGAAGTGTCACTGACCATTATTTGATAAAAGATTGATGATGGGCAGCAGCGTCATCATAGTGGAAACATTACTGCGATCGCCAATCCGCTTGCCCAGCGTGGCGATCAAAGTCAAGTCAAGTCAAGTCAGTTTGCCAAAATGGCAAAAACGGAACCCTTATAGATTCGTCATGTCCGTCATGTGCGTCTGTCCGTCTGTCCGTCTGTCACAGCCGATTTACTCGGAAACTATAAATGCTACAGTAACGAAATTTGGTAAGGATAAGTATGTCTGCCGTCCTTTGTCTAAAACCTATCTAAGCCACAAATTGTAGTTTTGAGTTATGAGCAAAAAACATTAAAATCAATATTTCTAGAAAATATTAAGATTTATTCCGAACTTCTGTTAAAAAAAAATTAAAACTAAATTCAGGCTTACATTGTATGTGCACCATTTTTAAAACGAATGTAATATTTATGAGAAAATATCGTTTTTGTGTTTTAGTGTTGCAAAGAATTACAAAAATGCCAGCGATTTTACCTTTAAAACCCCGTTAAGTATACCTTTGCCGTTTTATAGCGTTGCATAATTACCAGTTCATATCTAAATAACGGGTAAGTACTTAACGTGTTTATAGTATTGTTTTTATACTTTGCAGAATACGCAACGCCATAACTTAATAACGACTAAGCCACTTTAAGAGTTTATAGTACTTTATGTGTAGGATTACTAGTTAAAAAAAGATTGATATAAACACGCTACTGGACTTTAGCTGTTTTTTAACTATGAAATGACTGTGAAAATCATAGCTAGTTGTATGAATTCCTAAGCATAAAACACGTTACATGACAGATCATTTCCGATAACTAGGTTATAATCTTGTAATGTTATCCAAATGGTTTATTTATTGTTACAGCAAGTCCTCGTTAACCCACACTTTACAAGTTACAATTAAAGGGATTTAAAACCAATTTAAAATAGGTAAATGAAATAAGACTGTGTATGATAAAATGTTTTTATTCAAATGCGAAATATAAGTAAAAATTAGCCTAAGCTTTTTTTATAATTAGAAAGCAAAAACCAAAATTACTTCTAGTACGGTCGAAGAAATTGAATGTTTAGCAATTTATGGCTCAATTTACATTGGACGTGCTTAGTAAATACAAAACAACCAAATCAACTTGAACCGCAATTCAATTTCCTCGACTGTACATAAAAATAAACAAAAATATTTAATGTGAAAACTTATTCAGTCTTATTAAGTAACATCACAATTATCGAATTAGTAGATTGCATTCCGAGGACGAGGACAGTAAAGTTAGGTAAATTACAGACCTTGGCGGGAAATAGTTATTTGTTGTACAAGGGAGGAAAGTGGTTGTTTAATCATCGTGCCAATATTGAGACCCGAGATAGCGAGAGAATCCATAGTAGGTTTAAAAATGGAATATCAAGCGTTGCGAGGGTTTCAAGGCACGATAATTAAACAAACTTTGCTCCCATGTGTAACACAACATTTTCCCCACACTAAAGCGAGGAAGCAGTTACGAACGCGTAAAAAAACAATCAATACAACAAATCAGTCTTTATTAAATAACTTAGAGTAGTTCTAGTACTACCTATATAATAACAAACATTCATTCAATTGTTAAAAGTTCTATGATGTTTAAGTATAAAATCTGTATCCGGCAGCTAAAACATCAGTCATTAAAAAAATGTGTGAGGTAAACTTAAATTGCCTACGTTTTGGTAAGATATTACATAGGAAACTTTCCTTACAAAACTGTACATTCGAGTATTTTTTTATAAGTTGGCAACATTGACGTACATTAAGACGCATGAATGTAGGATTAATATGGATTTGACAACGTTATAATAATAGCAAGAACGAAAGGGATGGTCTTATGAAACTTTTTACTAGTGGAAGTGAAAAGGAACGATAATCGTCCGTC